>JBBPDE010000128.1:22005702-22017140 GCA_037974605.1 Nannopetersius ansorgii
TACAAAGTAAACACAGCGATGGAGAGAAAAAGGCCAAAGCTGTCAGGTGCCCAATTTAGGAAAAAAAAGAAAAGAAGGATTTGTAGGATTTATATTATTATTATATTATTCTTAATCATTTTAAATATTTTTTCAAATATTTAAAACAAATATTTGTTTGTACACAGTATATTTGTTTAAGTTATGAGCAGTTTTTTGGGGTTTTTTTTTTCAAAAATTGGTCTGTTACAGGATGACATGTAGTACCACAATAAAACGTGTGGTGTGTACAAAATGTGAAGTTTTGGCTTTTTTTTGGGGGGGGGTGGGAGAGTGGGGGGTGGTCTGGCACCGGGAGGGAGTCTCGCCCGGGGAGCAATTCAGTGTAGAACCGCCCCTGCTAGTACTGCTCTGCTAAAAATATGGGAAGCTAAAGGAAGCTGATAGTTGATACTGAAACAACTAATGCTATCAATAGTATGTTGTAACAAGCAAAAACAGTAAAATGTGCAGGTTATTATGCTATGTATACATATTACAACCAAATAAGCTTAATTTGAAACTCACATGAACCAGCATAAACTGATCCAATGAAAATGTTCATCCTTGAGGTAAGTGGTTTTGATGGACTGTTGTGTTCCTCAAAAGTGACATGCTTTAACCTGGATACACCCTACAATAGGCACATTAAAGCGTCAGGGCCCCCCAACAAACAAATAACAGGAGGTGTGTCCTTGATAATATGCCAGGCTGTAATGTTATTTGTGGATCTGCACCAAAGACAGAATGCATCAGTCTGTGTATGCGGGTGGGTGCGCCCTTTAGGGAATCCCCCCGCAAGTGTGCCCATGCCTGCTATTTTTAGAGAAGCCTTTTTTCCACGGAGGGGATTAGAAAAATCTATTTTTGAACACACTCACTTGTAATTCAACCCATGGAATCGGAGAGGAGTTCACACCACGTCCCTCTGTGCATTCAGAGTGTGAAAGCAAATCCACAACAAGATGAAAGAGTCAGAGCAGAGAAAAGAGTCAGAGCATTTGTGGAGGTAATCAGCTATCCAGGTCACTGAATCATCTAACAGCAGCAAGCCAGAGCGTCTGGATTTGTGGTAATAATCTTCCAAATGCAGCTGAGTTGACTTTATTAGGCTACTCGCCAGTGGCGTAACTGGGATCTTATGGGCACCAGTGCAAAAAAAAATATGAAGATAGCTTTCAGTGCATTATTCTTTACTTTCCTAATGGAAAGTCCCATTTGCCTTCATCTCAGTACCTGATTTCCAAAGGTCTCTATGTGGCTCTGGATGACATTATCTCATAAATACATTACACACAATTTGCAAAATTGAATACATTAGAAAATGAATACATTAGCTATCTGGTATAATAGATACTTTTGTCAGTATAGATATTAGACAATATTGTCTATATAAACTAGATATAGATATTTTATCTCTATAGATATTAGATACTAAATAATCAATTCATTTTCTGTCGTGGCCTATTCCGGGTCTACAGGCATGAGGCAGGGACTCACCCTGGGCGGGGCCCCAGCGCACTGCAGGGTGCACACATGGACTATTCACTCACAAACACCATTCACTCACATCTACGGTCAATATAGAACCCCCAATTCAACTGACACGCATGTCTTTGGACTTTGGGAGAAACTGGAGACTCCGGAGGAAACCCACGCCACCATGAGGAGAACATGAAGACTCCACACACACACACAAGGCCAGGACTCAGATTTGAACCCCCAATGCTCAAGGTGTGAGGCAGCAGGGCCACAGCACTACCGTGGGGCCCATTAGATAATAATATCTATGTAAATGTAAACATATAATGAATACATTACATATATATAGGTAATGTTTTATTTGTATAGACATTAGATAGTATTGCACCAGTAGCTCGATTGGTCAGATTCTAAAGAAGAGTGTAAGAGCATGAATACATTAATTTCAGGAAGCCATCCTTGCCTCTAACTTTTTGGATTTGGCAGGCATGAACGAAACAATCTGGACTTAACCAGAAACAAACAGAATCCAGTTCAACAAATGCTTTTTTTTAAATGCTGCAACAAAACATTCAGGGAAATAGAACCTGAGAGAACCTGAGCTGAACTTGATATTGTGATGGTTTTATGGCTCTTTCTGTAACACCAGAGGCAACTACTGCAGAAGGAATTGCTGATATCAAAACATATTTGATACAATGTCTGGGGGGTTAAGTTGCTGAATTGTATTAAAGCACTGGAACACTCACAGCTGCATGTTAACATAAAAAGCATCATTGCCTTCAGCTTGTGCCTGTGACCAAAGTACAGTGATGATGCTGTAATAACACATTCGGAGTGATGTTCTATAGCTTGATTATGGTGCTTAAAATAACTCTAAGATAACAATCTAACATACAGTGACATATGACCTTCTCTGTAGATTTCCATGTGTAATTATTTGCATTTTACACATTGGCATTTCACACAAGTAACTGTGCCTAATATATTAAATTAGTCAAATAAACATGATTTGTGCATTAAAATGGGTACATTAAAAATAATCTAAATTCAATAAAGTTAACATTAGTTATTTTTCATTTGAATGATATCAGAGTTTAAATATTTTAAGCTCTCAAGTGTCAAGGAGTTTAGCTAAAATGCTAAAAAGGAGTACTCACTATAATACTCTCCTGTAAATCAATGGGATAATCCCTTCTCAGCAACTCTCCCACCATATTCACTAACATGTTCTTGGTGAGGAAAAAGGGCACTCCAGCTCACATTAACCACCACAGTGAAAACAGGAGAAGGTGTCTGTAAGAGCAAGTGCAAGCTGGTGAATGTTAGTTGGTAATTTATGGTAATGGGAACGTATGAACCAAAAGAAGTTCAGTTGAAGCTCTGTAAAAGCCTTTTTATAAAAAGCTTGTCAACCCTCAGATTTATTACAACAATTTTCTGTGTAAGTACGTACACACACACACACACACACACAGATCTGAATTCCTGTCCTCAGCAGTCTCTGTTGTGCACACTCATTTCACTCAAGTGAAATGAAACCATTTGTTCATCAATTATTAACACAGTGTGAGACAACACATCCCAGAGTATGGATGGATCTGAGCAAGGCACAGTGAAACAGAATCCCAGTGAAATGTTAATGTGATCAAAAATGCACCCCCCACCACCACCACTACCACCGTTCACCTAGACACCATCACCTCTCTGTCCTTCGTTACAACATGTGACATTAGCTCATCACTCCATGAGAGGTTGGGAAGAATGACAGCAGACATAAGCCCAATTGACAAGCACACTCACATGCCAACGGCCCAGGCATACACACATGCCAGTGGCCTGGGCATAACACATTGCTCATTTTGGGATGTGCTGACGAGGAGAGAAAAACTTCCAAATGCTGCGCAGCTGTGGATGCCACATCAAGGATCAGTCATCACAGACAGAGCACTGATTGCAGATTAAAAGGCAGTGGATAATAATTCACAATAATCTGCTTTTTTCAGAAATATATGTTTATAAATATATTGAGGTATTTTAAGTCAGCGTCTAAGAAACAAGTGTTAAGCAGCAAAAATGCCATGATGATTAGAGCTTGATGACCACAGAAAAGGTCATTGTATGCAGAATCAGTGTACAAAAATGTTTTGGAGTGCAGATTTCTTTCAATGACGTAACCATGTGGCAAGACATTCAGGGATTGAAAACAGAGCAATTTTCTCAGTGTTTCTGTTTTTCCTGGTCACATGGGTCACCCTTAGTTACTTCAGTACCTGAAATGAACATCGTAGAAAAAAACGTGTCTCTTACATTTTGGCTTAGTCTTTCGTTGCCCTGCAGATAAAATTAGAGTTTATGCAACAAGGATTTTCCTGTGAGGACAGTCAGGTTTGGGCTCCTTTAGATTTTGCAAGGCCCTTACACATCACTGACTGTGATCGCAGCACCCATACCTCCAGGAAGTATCCCAGCATCCTCTCTGTCACAGTTGGCACAGTAGGACCTGCGGGGTCTGACTAAAGCTGCTGTGCTCTCGCCTGGCTGACTTACATTACTGAAACAATGACCACTCTCACTGACGTGTAAGTCACATGGCTAGAACACTCCTTTCATTCTCATAGGGTGCTTTCACTTTCCACCATCAAAGGTGAAAAACTTCTGCTGGTTTAAGGTGATCCATTCTCCAACTGAATCCCAGAGTACCACATGCAGCCATTCCTCAATTCAATCTTAACAAAGGTTAATGTTTAGCTGCTACTGAAATGTCATGACCATAGGGGTCCCTCAAAGCTCTGTTTTAGGCCTAATTAAATTTTATGCAAATAGGATAGGTGTTCACATTCATATTACACTAGTATAAGGATATGTATCCAACATTTACCAGATTTTTAAGATACATTAATAGTGGTAAATATTACATTTCTGAAGTTATCAGTGATTATATCAGATCTGCTCCAACGTTTTTATAACCTATTACCGTGTAATATAACTAAGGATGATGTACTTTCTGGGGAGAAACAAAACATTTTTGTAATCCACATGCGCTGATATACAGTATATTTGGAAATATATAATTGGACTTGGACAAATTCAAACTCAATATCATATTTAGGTGTGTAAACAGCCTTTAAGCGTGCATGCACCTGCTATGGCCCTTCATTCTCTCTCATAATCATTTGTCTTTCTTTGAGGTTTTAAGGCCAGGAGCTGTGATGAAGGTTGCATAGAGGTGAGCACTTACCTTCTTTGACAAGCAGGGGATTTTAACCCCACAAACTAGTACTTGCCTGCAGTCATACAGATGGCGACTTAAACTGGAAATATGGTGAACCATTGCGTAACTTGGAGATTTAAGTATAAGAGGCAGAGAATAAATATATGGAACAATTAGTTTATTAATCAATTAATTTTATTACAATATAACTCTCTGTAATGTTGTATTAGCTCATTGAATTAGCCCATTATTTATTTGAATAGTGTAACCTTAGAGGCTACCCCAAGCCTGGTAGTTGAACATGTTGACATTCATTGTTTGGGATCAAACTGTATAATTAGCTTGACTAAATTAAGTCTATAGCATTATCACCAGGTCAGTACCCTTCCTGGGGGCCAGATGTACAGACACTATATGTCCCAGCTGTGATTCCAAGCAGCTTTGGTGTATGTTCGTCATATACTCTATTTATATATATTTAAATGGATAAGAAACAAATTGTTTACTGTTATTAAAGTACAGAGAAGTGTGACCAAATAGTTGCGCTTGGTAATCAGGGGGAGTCAAGGCTTATATTGCTCAAATAATACTACCATTACTGGAATATTAAAATCCACAATTTCATATCACTTTTGTATTTTTGACTATCATTGTTTTCTCACTCCATGCATTAACAAAGTATGTCATTAAATCACTAGGAAAGAGAGTTCCTTGCCTTTAAACTGGAAAAATTCTCAAGGCTTTTGTGGTGTCAGCAATGGGGTATGGGGGTGTTACAGCAGATGTAATGGTTAAATTAGGACGGTCCCTTTAAAACAGACACTTTTTCGGCTGATCTTCAGGATGGACACTCAAGGATGGTTGATCAGAACAGAGCTAAACTTGAAGCTCCTCATTCTATTACACTCAGTTACAAAAAGGTTAATTCACAGTTATAACTCTCATACAAAAAGGACAAACACAGTCTCTTCCACAGCCCATTTAGTCCAAAGTCATTTCCATGGCCCCATCAATCATGACTTGTGCACTCGCACTCACACACACACTCACAGAAACACACACACACACTCAGAAACACATACACACACTCTCACACACACACACACACACACACACACACACACACACAAACACACTAACTCACTTTCTCTCACATGCACACCCTCACTCTCCCTCGTTCTCATTCTAGTCCGACACAGCCATGCGCTCCGTGCGTCGGATTCCTCCCTCCCCCTACATCTGTCACTTCTACTCCCTTTCCATTGGCTGTGCTAAAACGCGGGGCTAAGAATAGCTCCCCAGAGTCCGGCCTCAGAGCCCCCCAGGGCATGAGTGTTCGTCTTGAAGGGCGCTGTGTGAGTCCCTCTCTTCCCCCATGCACATACTATAGTCTTTATAAATAGATCACAGGCGTTATATAAGCACCGGTGTGTTTGTGAATGAGACTGGAGGGATAGAGGGTGGAGGGGGTGGAGGGGTCTACATTCATACAGTAAGACTGGATTTCTTTTTGCATCCTCTCACATTCTATCACAGTATGATGGTCTATGAGTGTGCTACTGTCTATTGCACTTTAAGGAAAAGCTGAAAATACAAAATACAAAAAAAGCATTCTTCAACTCATCATGGATCCAACATAGGAATGTTAATACATATATGAAGTAAAAGGGCCTGCATCTAATGAGACTGTGTTTTCCTTTAAATGCGTGTGAAGGTTGTCAGAGAAGCCCTCTACTACACATACTGCTGTTGCTAGGCAAAATCAGCCATCAGGAGCTCCACACCAGCAGGTTTACTGTATGTAATACATGATGATTCAGTCTGTGCATCCACTGCTGTGCATTATTTCAAAGAAACATCTTTGAACATTTTGCCATTAGGATTTCTCAGAGCACCTGAAAAGGACAAGTTTGATTTAAAATGACTAATAAATGTGGTCACAGATGCTAATACAAATCAGACCGTGTATTTAGCATGCAGAAGTGTCTTATGTCTCACGTTATCTAAAATTTGTTTTAAATGCGGTAAATAGTTCTGTATCTTCATGTTTTATATAAGTGTTTAGTGCTTCTAAAAGACATTAAAAGATATTTACAGGCCTGTTACAGTGCCTTCCTGTATTATTAGTGGTCCTACAAGCAATAGACCTTGGTCTTGTCATTGTCCTGAAAGCTTTAAAGCTACTGACCCATGTCTCATAAACTGTAATTCACAGCTAGCAGTGATTAATATCAGCCGACTCATCAGTTATTGTAGACAAGATCTGTTCCCTTCTGCGGGTTTGTATGGACTTTTTGTGGTGCTTTTCAAAGTCAGGGCTGAGTAGAAGTGCTGATTTAGGATGATTTAGGTTATTTACTATGGCTTAACAAGAATAGAGATGTAGCTTATTTACTATGGCTTTACAACAACAGAGTGGCTTTAGCACTCCTACCCCAGGAAACTTCATGTATGGCCCAATATCCAGAACAGTCCACCCCAAACACACATACACTATGAATCCAGTCACTTATTTCTGAAAATTGTCAAGTTAATTTGTTACTACCTAACAGCTAACTGGGCAGAGAGAAGTTGATTAATCACTGTGTTCAGGTAAGATTTGCTAACAGCTTCATCTAAGATCTGAACATTTTCATCTTGATCATGTCCTACTCTTGCTTCATGATAATGATCTGACATATCACATAATCTTTAAACAAATGTCAGTTTGCTATAAGCTAATGCTAGCTTAGCTAATATGCTCCAAACTAATGCTAGCTCCATTCCTGACAGGATTTTCTCATTGTTCACCTGCTAACAGATATTTCAGAACTTTTTAATGCATCCTCATGCGTGTATTTTCTGTGTCACCTTGTTGGTTTTTTTTTGTGTTTTTACTGTTTACCATATCTGTCCCTCCAATAAAACTACACCTGGTCTATTCTTACAATGTGGCCTTTGACACATATGTAGTGCTTATGTTTTTTTCTTAGAGTTTTTCCAACCTTGCATCTATGAGAGAACACAGCAGTGGCATAGAATGGATTGTTTCAGTTGACTAATGTTCCATAGCACTGTGAAAAGTGCCCTATTCTACCTTCCTTTAGAGACACCTTCCGCAGCCATTAACAGCAATTAGTGTCGCCAAGACTCAAACTTGAATACTGGCTGCAGGATGTCCCTTTGACTGATAAGCAGTTTCTTTTCCAGTTTCTTTTGCATTTTTTTATTCTTATATCATAATATTCTTGACTGTATCCGAACCTGTGACTTATTAGCACCCTGCCGAGGAGTACCTTGGGGAAGTAATGATTTCTAGGAAGGAAAAGAAAAAAATGTCTGCAATTTTGTATCCAATAGAATCATTCTTGCTTTTATTTAGTTGTGAAGTTTTAGTTGGAGCTAAAAAGGCAAACTTTTAAAATGCCTTACTGAAAAATACACAATTAGGGTTTTTGTTTTGGTATTTAGGTAGCTACAGGTAAGCAAACTCTCCCACTGGTTTGTCTTTCAGAAGCTGAACTGAAGTTCTAACCTGTGAGATTAACCACTGACATAATTGGGAACTCACAGAGGAATCAATCAGAGGTTTCTGTCAGCAGCTGTCCCATGCTTTACTGAAAGAGTCAGTGTAAAACTGCAACATACACGGTCAAGTGAATCTACAGCCAGACAAGATGTTAGCATTAATACAGAAGTGGACTTTTTTGACCATGTTTTGACATTTATCCTGCTTTTTTACACAGTAATGGTCAGCATGTATGTAGTACTTAGCAACTGAAATAAATCATTTTACAGAAAATACAATGTGTGTGTGAACATAAAATATTGATAAGTGTATGTTTATATGAGCAAGACAGGTCAGATAAGAAGAATTATGCATTTGCTCAGTGATCTGTACATATTCAAATGAAGGAACAGCAAGATGACTCAGAATAAGAGGCACAATCACGAGGAATAAATGTCAGTCTGTTCACATTCATCAGCACTTGTTTGTGCACTTTTATTCCCCAAACATGCGCATCAATTTCTCAGACAGGGAGACTTGCCACCAACAGGATTCCACTTTGACCTGAAGTCAAGCTGGATTTAAATATTATGGGCTAAATTTCACAGAAAGGTCAGATGAGCATATGGGACCTGAGATCATCCCTTATGTAAAGAGAATATGTAGTATGTGCAGATTGCTTCACAAAGCATGGATGAGTAAATTCACTGCAGGTGCCCAAAAGAATTCTCCTTCTATAACAAAAATGCTGTATTTCAGTTTTCTTCTGCGGCTAAATGTCTACAATGCCTTTCCTATTATTGTCCTGAATTTATCACTGTTCTGTAAATGTGCACACACAGCATCTCCTGGCACCCAGCTAAAAAAACAGTTTAGCACTCCTAGCAGGAGTCAAGTGCGAGAAGTCGTCACATAAATGTAAGCAATTAGTTCAGTTACTGCTTCAGCAGGAAGACAGCAGGATGCATGCATGGCTAAGAAATAGCATGGTGTGTCCCTTGAAAGATTTAATGGCTGTATCCCTGTGTGTGAAAGGCACTGAATGATTTTTGGCATGCATGTAGGGTTCTAGTAAAAACTTTTGATATGAAACCTTAAAATTATATAAAGGAATAGTACAAGGCCTGATGTTAAACCAGATGTTTTGCACTAGTTTAGGGATCGAATGTTCCAGGGTGCGAGGTTAAATGCAAAATTCGCTTCCTTCCCACATGCATACGCATGCAAGGAGGGGGTATGCAAATTGTAGGATCGTACTAAATAGCAGCTAAAGGATTTTTTTAGTCACTTAACTTATTTCATACTGCCTTTGGGGCAGCTGGTGGCCTGGAGGTTATGGAGTTGCCTCTGTGAGCAGAAGGTTGTGGGTTCAAATCCCAGGGCTGCCAGAGGCACCACTGACGTCCCCTTGAGCACAGTACCGTCACCACACACTGCTCCCCGGGCACTGTGTCTAATGGCTGCCCACTGCAATTGAGTTAAATGCAGAGAAATAATTTCACACTGTTCTCACTGTGTGCTGTCATGTGTTCATGCGTGACTATAAGGGACCACTTTACTTTTAAACACTGTGCCTCGAGGACATCAATTTAAGGGTGGGACCATGCACAGGTCAAGTTCAGATGCACATTCTGGTCACTTTAAAGCCCTTTTTTGCACTGCACCTGCACCTGTACATGCATTTGGCCCAGAAAGGGCTGCTGGTATGAAAATAATCATACTGATATTAAAGCTGTTCAGTGGGCTGTGGTTGAGAAATTTTCATTGAATTAAAAATCCTTTATTGCAGCATGGTTATGGACAACAAAATCTCACCACATAAGCGTTCATCAGGTAAAGTCCCAGTACAATACAAAAAATACTCAACACATTCTCTTATGAACAACATATACAATGTTATATTTTATAATGTTGTAAACGGTCTTTTCATGTCAAAACAGTATATGTGACCCATTCATTTGGTGATTTTCAAAAGTGAGCATTAACAGCCCCAACGCCACCATACCCCACCCACCCACTCACTGGAGCTATGGATGGACCCAGCCCTGATGTTGGTAGACTTCATGCCCCTGGTTTATATGTTATTTCCAAGTCTTTTTTTTTTGTTTTTTTTCTTTTGTTTTCATGTCCCTGTCGGAGCGTGGGGGGGCTAAAAATACTCTTGTGCCCTGGATCTTTGTAAGACCATGATCTGCCCCTGGTGCTATAAATACCAGAGCTTGAGTTTCTTAGCGAGTCACAAACATACAAAAACAACAGTTCATAAGAAGAAAACAACACAGAACACATTTTGATTAAACCAAATTAAGATAAAAGCAATATATTAAAAAAAAAGGAATATGATCCTTCTAAGACTCAATATCACCTTACCATTGCTCATTTTTCATTATGTAGCAAAAACACGAGATGAAAGTAACTGTTAAACACAAACATAAATCTAAAAAGCTTAGTATTTCTCATCATATCACCCTACTATCACCACTCCGGGGGAATGGCCAGTGACCTTAGAAAGATGAGAGGTGGCAATAAAGTGATTCAGAAACATCCTACCACATTGTGCGCTACTGAGCTAAAGGTCACTAATACACTACAGCCTGCCAAGCAATCACAGATGATTTGCCTTTCCTGACAACTACTGAAAGAACTGGCTTAGACACAAACTGATAAATTCACATACCACAGCAGAGGGTCGTCGAAGCGTCACTGCACAAGATGCACAAGGCAAAAAAACATTCGTGTGAAAATGTTACCCAGGCTTAACATGAAGGTGTCTATTTAGTTATTTAGAGGAGTTATGTTCACAAGAGCTTACTGTAAATGAACCCATTCTGTGCAGTCAAATCTGATATAGCAACTGATATATCTGATATATTATGCAGTCAAAACATGAAAAAAGGTTGTTGTTAACAAACTGAAGATGTGTCTACAGGAACTGCAACTGCTCTTCATTACATTTATACCATTTGGCAGATTGTTTCATCTAAAGCGATTGACAATTCTTGTGCATCACAAGTGTAAGTGAATGCCGTGTCAGGAGTCTTTCCCAAGGACTCATTAGTGTTGTGTGGTGAAGCGCCCAAGTTAGGAATTGAGCACCACAAGTTAGGAATTGAGCACCACTCTCCTGCTTGGAAGGCAGTGATGTTATCCATTACACCAACCAATCACACACACACACACACACACACACACACACACACACACACACACACACACACACACACACACACACACACA
>JBBPDE010000128.1:22023172-22036602 GCA_037974605.1 Nannopetersius ansorgii
TCTGATCTAAGATCTGTTATCTCCAGCCCCAGTCTTGTCTAAAATTGCTGCCTTTAGATTTTAAATACTTTATTTTTTCTCATTCTTATCACTCAAAAAGTCATACTGTGTCCTAAACCACATCAAGATATCTGCACCATCATAATGAAAAGGTGAATGCAGTTTAAGTGGGTTGAGAAAAGTTTTGGAGATTCATTTACAGAATAAATCAGTGACTATAGACTTCTAATTTTTGATCCCAGTTTTGTTTTATAACTCCAGGGCTAATTTAAAGAAGCAAAATTGCCAAACATGTCTTGCCTTATTGACTATATCTCGAATAAAGAGGAAACTATTTCTTCCAGACTTGCCACTGTCCAAGGTGCTGAAAAACTGTCATTTGTCCTCAGAATCGTCCTTGAAGTGACTATGACCTCTTTTCAATGCATAAAGCAGCTGCATCATTTACTTCTTCTTTTTTCATTTTTTTGTAGAAAGGATGGCACATTCAAAAACGTGCTCTCAAATGAAATCGCTGTAATTGTTTACTATTGAAAAAAACTTATTGCAGATTACATATTTGTTCTGTTTGGTGAATCTTATAAAAAATAGTTTGTGGACATTAAGCACAACCCAAGGTCCCTTTGTCAATAGGCTGTATTTGTGTTGGGGACGCTGGGGACATTTATTGTCATTGCCCATTTTGTCCCTACCCCTTTTTAAAAGATCGTCAATACCACCCCCTTCTTCCCCACCTACACAAATATGATCTAAATCCCACCACCATTACCCCACTCATCCAGAAACGATCAGTGGTCCACAAGTGACGCCCGTTCATTTGTCTGGTATCTTGTGCTCGAGTGTTTATGTTGTACCAATTAGGTGCAAGGACTCAGAAGGTGAGATAATAAGAACCTCTCGAATCACAGAGAAGCATCACTTATTTCTGTATCGTGGACAAAACGCTCGTGGAGGCGCGTGCTAGTACAGACCTTCTGCATTGCGCCGGAATCCCCCCTCCATATGTCGCTTTCTCCCGCCCGCCTTCATCAACACCCCCCCCCCCCCATCTTTCCCTTTCTCCTGCCCTTCCTCAAACCCCCCACCTTTCCCTTTCTCCTGCCCTTCTTCAACCCCCACCTTTCCCTTTCTCCTGCCCTCCTTCAACAACCCCCCCATCTTTCCCTTTCTCCTGCTCTCCCTCAACACCCCCTCAATATCCATTCGCCCCCGCTTTTTTCACACCTCCCCACTGCTCAGACCCCCCCCCCCCCTCATGAAAACCTGCAGTGTGTTTTCATGTTATCTCGGAGCTCCGTCCAGTCGCGCGGCGCCGGGTCCTCCTACGCGGTTCCGTCCCGTCCCGTTTCGCCGCACCTCGGCTCGTCCACGTTTTCTGGACTTCGACACTGTTTGTGCTGATGCGGCATCTCTGCTTCTAATGTACTGCCCTCCCTCCTCCCCCCTTTTCTCTCTCTCCCTCCCTCTCTTTCTCTCTCTCCCTCTCTCTCTGTTTCAATCACCTCCACCACCATCATCATCCTCGTCTTTTTTTACTCCTCGCGCTTGACTGCGGTAGCGGCAGAAGCACGTTACGCTCAAAGTGCGGCAGCGCGCACACGACGGGCTCAAATAAAGCTACAAAACGATCAAGGAAATCTCTATGGTGCTGCTCTCTTCTCTTCTCTTCTCGTCTCTGGCATTCGGTAGTGAACGGTAAACGCACCCCGGAGTGGAGATTTACGCACACGCACTGGCTCGGACTGGACGGCAATAGTAGTCGGCTGTTTTCTCGAGGCGCACAGCCACGATCACGGCGAAGACAAAGTTAGAGCTCTGACAGCGCGCGGGAGACCCTAACAGGTTCAGCATAGGTAAGAATTACAGGACATTGCTGTTTACCATCACGACCACCATCTGATTTTAAGCAAATTAGTGTCACCACTGGTCACAGTTATGAGTCAGGACCTGCAGTGTAGGTTTAAATTCATCTGGACACAAATGACCACTGTGTGAGTGAATTCCTCACTGCGGGTTTTGCAGTAGTAGGTGAGCAGCTCTGAGTAATGTGTGCATCTTGTGTTTGTGTGTGTGTGTGTGTGTGTGTGTGTGTAGGATTCCAGAAGCTGTTCTGGTTTCCCTTAATGGAGTTCATCTCATCTGCTGCGCATTTTAGCCTTCATCATCAAGCACTATCTGACTGTGTGCAGACAGTGGGAGGAAAATGTGTGAATATATAGGACACATAGGGCTTCGTATCAGTCCTCTATGACATCGCTTCTCGAACATCTAGTCACTTTCTTTTCTCTGTGTCTTGTCTCTTTCTCTTCGGATGAGTGGGGACTGAAAGGAGTTGATGCAGCACCCCGCTGGAGATTGGAGCTATGGACCGGTGGAAGGGTAAACATCAGGGAAGCAGTACAGCAGGCACCTTTCTGATGGCAGCCTAAGCCACAGAGAGCAGAGCGACGCGAGAAGCTGCATGAGCACGCGCCCGACCCCAGCATCTCCTGCGGCGCCGCTGGTCTGAGCTGCGCAATGACAGTGGTGGCAGGAGACCACATGGACGAGAGCTCGGCTCTGGCGGGCCACCCGCAGGAGTCCTATGCCGGTGAGCATGAGGAACACGAGTGCTGTGAGCGTGTGGTCATCAACATATCTGGCTTGCGCTTTGAGACACAGCTCAAGACGCTCGCCCAGTTCCCAGACACACTGCTGGGCAATCCCAAAAAGAGGATGCGATACTTCGACCCGCTGAGGAACGAGTACTTCTTTGACAGGAATCGCCCAAGCTTCGATGCCATACTCTACTACTACCAGTCTGGAGGAAGACTACGGAGACCTGTGAATGTTCCTTTGGATATGTTTTCAGAGGAAATAAAGTTTTATGAGCTTGGTGTCGAGGCCATGGAGAAGTTCAGGGAAGATGAGGGATTCATCCGCGAGGAAGAGCGTCCACTGCCAGAGAATGAGTTTCAGCGGCAAATCTGGCTCCTGTTTGAGCATCCTGAGAGCTCAGGTCCAGCACGCGGCATTGCCATTGTCTCAGTCATGGTCATTCTAATATCAATTGTCATATTTTGCTTGGAAACATTACCAGAGCTCAAGGAGGACCCACAGGGACGGCTACAGACTATAGGGAACAGCACCTTCTATTACAAACCAAATGTTCTCACGGATCCCTTCTTCATAGTGGAGACGCTATGCATCATCTGGTTCTCCTTTGAGTTGATTGTGAGATTCTTTGCTTGCCCAAGCAAGGCAGCTTACTTCAAAAACATGATGAACACAATCGACGTGGTGGCCATCATACCATACTTCATCACGCTTGGCACAGAGCTGGCAGATGATCCAGAGAATGGCAAGGAACCAAAGGGCGGTGGAGAACAGGCCACGTCTCTGGCCATCCTCAGGGTCATCCGTTTGGTCAGGGTGTTCAGGATCTTCAAACTGTCAAGACACTCCAAAGGGCTGCAGATTTTGGGCCAGACCCTGAAGGCGAGCATGCGCGAGCTGGGCCTGCTCATCTTCTTCCTCTTCATCGGGGTCATCTTGTTCTCCAGTGCTGTGTATTTTGCAGAGGCTGAGGAGAAGGAATCCTTTTTCACAAGCATCCCTGACGCCTTCTGGTGGGCCGTGGTCTCCATGACCACTGTGGGCTACGGGGACATGTACCCTGTAACCATTGGGGGCAAAATCGTGGGTTCGTTGTGCGCCATCGCTGGTGTGCTGACCATCGCTCTCCCAGTGCCCGTGATTGTGTCTAATTTCAACTACTTCTACCACAGAGAGACAGAAGGAGAGGAGCAGGCGCAGCTTCTCAATGTGAGCAATCCTAACATTGCCACTGACTCCAGCTCTAGTCGGCGCAGTTCGTCTATCGTCAGCAAGTCAGAGTACGTAGAGATAGATGAGGACATGAACAACAGCATTGACAATTTTAGAGAGGCGAACCTGAGAACTGGGAATTGCACTGTCATGAACCAGAACTGTGTGAATAAGGGAAAGCTTCTAACAGATGTGTAATGTTCCAAAAACAAGAAACATCTGAACTGTGCACAGTGTGTTAATAATACCAGAATGCTTTATCTTTGCAATGCATTATGGCATTGCATTCGCTTTATCCTATGTTTAGGACAAGGGATTCTTTCTTTTCGCATTCAACTTCAAAGAGATTGTCAAAAATAAAGACACCATGGTAAGAACAAATTAATTCTATGAAATGCAAGCGCAGTGGGAGACTCTGTGACTACCTGTCATCGCAGAAACAATTACGCATGGATTTTTTTAAAAACACAACTGTGCTCAGAATCCAGGAACGTGCATCAGACCTTCTAGAGCATCTACAGCTACTGATACAGGGGTCTGCTATTGGGGGCTATGTGATGTTACATCTTGAGCCTTGCTGAGCAGGATAGATGCACCTTATTGTAACAGAAGAAGCGTGAATTTCCAGTCTTGCTCTGAGGATTCATGCTGGACAGGTGGCACTTTTCTGGAAGACATCTGCAATGCTGCTATTTCTCCCGCAGATGCTAGGACTATTGCCCCAGAAGACCCAATGCTGTGTGATACAGCACATGGATTTTGGGAGTTTATTAGCATGTTCAACTATTCTTTGTTTTTTTTTTTATATTGGCATGCACAAACATTACCTCATTCATTTCTTTTTTGTCCCTTTTTCTTTTGTTTTTCTTTTAAAATTTTATTTATGCCCACAGATCTTATTTGGTTACACCAAAAGTGCAATGGTTATTATTTATTGTTCCTGGTATAGGTTATTTAAAAGCATTTATGAGCTGAATGTTTAATCTTAAAGTCGGAGCAGTTAATTACGGAGATCGTGGCATGTCAACTAAGAAGCATTGAGGCCTACTCGACTCAGGTACTGTGTATCCTGGTATAATTAGTGCATGGCATCAGTATTAACAAACTGAGATTGGTTTGTATGCATTTGTAGATTAATGAAGGGGTATATTTTAACAAAAGACAAACTAATAGTTATTAGTTACAAAAATATCTTAACAGTATTTCAAAACAATGTCAGAACACTCCAAACAGTATTGCATCTACATGACATTTGCAGTTAATGGAACATAGAGGTGTCAAACAACAGATCATAGGATGGACATTTACAAAACAAATATGAAAGCAATGTAAATGATGCACCCAACTTTTAAAGGTACACTAATTAAGTTATTTCCCAGGATTTCTCTCTGTCTGCCATTGTCGATGATAATTCAAGCTAACGTTTCATGCTTGAACCAGTTTAATATTGTATACCACTTTGGGTGCATGTAGCATTTGTAGAAGTACGTACAAATGCATTCATGCTAGCACTGCACTTCTAAAGAAATGATAAAACTGTCATTTAGTCTTTCATGCTTGCAAATCATGGTTCCGTCATCAAATCTAAGTGTAATACAAAAAGGAAAATATTACTTAGTGTATCTTTAATTACTTTACCGTTTCGAAGATACGCATATACTACTCTCTGTTTATGTTGCATATAGTGCCTTTAACCCTTGAACTGACAGAACTGTTAAAAGTGCCTCCATGTACAATAGCATCAATTTTACTGTGCAGCTCCTTTTAAGATACTGTTTAATACTTAATCAAGGACCCATCTGAGAAACATTTGGACCATTGTAGTCAGACGATGCATGGCAAAGACTGCACACAAATACAAGGAATGGGGAGGGTAATGTGTTCATGGAATGTTCTAGGATGAACGAGGTACAACACTTGGCCTCCATGCCCAGAAAGTGATCACAAAATGATTGAGAAAACAGATTGATTGAAAAGGCAAACAAGGAAGAGCAAGAGCAGTCATATCTCAGACCAGAAGCAGGACACTGTAGGATATTTCAGGATTTGCCCCTTTGAATCCCTGTATATAAACCTAAGTAAGAGACCTAATCTCAGAAATGGAAACAGTCATCATTGTACAGAGAAAAATTTGAAATATCTATTTTTCATCTCTTTTGCTGTCCCGTTTATTTTATGCTTATCACATCATACCATAATGAGCCTTTTTATGTGTTCGTCTACCTCAGTGTGGTCATGTATGGCGTGTTTGTGGAACCCAGAAGCTTAACATCCGGCTAGGCATTCTCCCGAGGTCATGAGCTGCAGTCTTTTACATAATACATAAAGAAGAAAAGTGCTGGGAATGGCTGTTAAAGCACCCATTCAGAGTTTTAGCTCCAAGGTGTAGGGAAGAAAGAAAAGAAATCAGTATTATAGAAGGCCAGTGCTTTGAGATTATGATGCAAAGTATAGAGCCAGTGTCCCAGACATGGGTTAAGCTTTAGACTGAACTGCAGTCTGAAGTGTAAATCAGCATTATTTTTTGTGTAGGATTAACGTTAATCAGGTTCTGGGATACTGGCTATTAGTAAAGTGTGTGAGCATTGGTGCATTAAAAAACAAAAATGATACGGAAGGATACATTTCCATAGTTGTAACACTGCCAGAATAACCCATCTACTGCCCAGACCAAATGGATATATTTATCCATGTATACAGCAAACCATCTAGGAAACTGCCGGGAATAGCTCACCAATACTGTAAGCCACATATAGCAACAGTGGTACAGTAAAAAGAGGTGACATATTATACTTGATTTGTTCTATTAATGTATGGATTCTTTTATAAGTACATTTGACAGCAAAAGGGCCCAGGTGGAGAAAAAAGCTGCATGCAAGTTTGAACAACCCAAACAAATGACATGCTTTGTTGATTTTCTAGTAAAACAATAAAAAAAATTGCCGATCTGTGTGTACCAAAAACAGTCATAGTTCACTTTTAAGATTTTCCAATCACAAGCCTTATGAATTAAACAGGCTGTTTTTGTTACTTTAACACTGAATATATATATATATATATATAATTGTGTTCAGATTGGCTTATATATCATGAAAACTATATTGTTAATGAATAGCATACAAATAGTCTACATTATGTACTTCAAAATCCACAATGCATGTCATTTGCCCCAGAGCATTCAAACTTTTGCATGTAGCTCTCAGGCAAAAGTAAAGGGTTAAGGACAAGGAAAGTGTTAACTGGGCTATTTATCAGCTATGTTCTGCCATCACAGTATAGTATGAACGAAATGTTCGTTCTGATCTGTACCATGAGTATTTTCTGTACATTTTTATAAAAAGCACACCAGACTAACAACATTTACTTAAGAGCAGTTCAAATCTGGATCTGTAATTTTTGGACAGACCAGGCAAACTAGGGGACCAAAAATATTTCTCCTGTTCTCCCTTTACATTTTGTGCAAAACATCACTGAATACTAGACCATTACTATGCCAGGATCAGACAAATGTGGAACAGTATTTATGATCATTTCAGGAAATCCTCCTCATTAAATAATCCTATTTACAGAAATTGCTTTTTTTTTCTTTTCATTGTTTGAAAGTGAGATTTATTACTGAAAACAACCTTTCAATAATTTCTATAATCATTTCTATACTTACTTTCGATACTGCTTTCTATAATCAAAGGCATAATTTAACAGTGGCTCTAAATCAATAAGATTATATAAAAACAGCCATTGATTTGTAATGATGTTGCACAATTTCAGCCATGAACAGTGATATGGAAATTTATTTTCATATAAAACAAAATTACTGACAGCAGAAGAAAACATAGTTGAACTCTGTCATTGCTTGTGTACTTTAAACAGTTCAACTGCATCATACCAGGTACTTTGTGTTAGTACTGAACGTCTTATATATCTGTTCTTTTCTGTTTTTCTAATCTTTGATATTCTGTTAAGAGTACTATGTGTAAGCTTTATTACAAACGGGGTTCAAAGAATGTTAATGCTTTGGGAAGCTTTTTATTAAACCCACTTTTAAGAGTAAAATGAGGAGAAGGAACTATAAAACCACCGAAGCCAATGAAATCCCATCAAGCATGATATTAATTTAGCCCTTTATTCTGCTCTTCATTCAGTTATTGCTACTAAACATCGCTCTTAAGAACAATAAGATAAGAGAAGTTATCTTTTCAGAATATGTACTGTAGGAAATCACCCTAAAAGATTATGTAAAACACAGGACCACAAAGAAAACCATTTTTTACTATACTAAAAAACTCTTTTTATCATAATCATCAGAGGCTGAACTCTATTACTCCCATCATGACTCACCCCATGTCTCTGTTATATTCAAGCACTTTTAATGTGGTGAACTTTTTATCATGTTCATCTAACGCTATTTGCATGAGAAAGCAAAGAATTGCATGATCCAAATCATTCAAACGCTAAAATCTGAATCTGTCTCAACACTAACATGTTTGCCCTCATTCGCTTTAGGATTTTACTGCCAAATTCTTCTTCTTATTGTTATTATTATTACAAGATTATATTCATGAAAAAGTACAGACATCATCATTATTCAGTGTGTAATACCCAGATCTCTTTACTATACATATCTATGTGTCCAAACACACACTTCTTCAAATTAGACTGGCTGCTGTATGTGCACATTATTTTGGACTGTGTTGTTTTTGGATGTTGTTCTTATACTGTATGTTCCTCGATTCCATGTTCCAGAGCCCTGTTGTCAAACATTCAGGAGCTTGCAGCAGCTTATTCTCTTTAACCATATGCTGGCAAAGGCATAGTCTATGATCTATGCAAGGATGTCCATCCCCTGTCCTCTCTCCATCCTACTGCGCATCCATATCAATAAACACATAAACATCCAAAAAACTGATCTTTCTTGGTTTCCTAAGATCATTTATTTGGCAAATAAATTAAATCTGTTGCTTCATCAAGACACAAGGGATTGCATGTGGAACCAGGCTCTTTAGGTTGCAGTGCTTTTAAAAAATAATAAACTGTATTTTGACAGGCACATATTACAGCACCATACAGCCACAAAGCTACAACTGTGCATACTATGTAACAGCATTTTATGTGGGATCCAGTAGAATATTGACAGCAATTGAACAGATATGTCATGAGATTTAGTCTGCAGCCTGTTTCTGTTTTTGTTTGATCATGTGTGCATAAGTCTTAAAATCCTATATGATTTTATTTGCCTTTTAAAGCACCCTAGCAACTCACAGCAAGAGCTAGCCAGTCAAGAGAACAGCCTCCATACAGTGGGGTTCGCTGTACTGCAGTGTTGCAGTCGAGCCTCCTACAGTACACAATGAGACTGGATATCTGTATCTCCCTTATAGAAATTCATACTTTTTTATTTTTTAATGCACATATTCATGAAAAGCATACCCCAGACATCATGTAAATAAAAAATATTTCAATTTTATTGTGCTGAAGTCCTTATTGTTAAGTAAAAACCCTGAATTTGAATTGTCCCCTGCTCTTACCTACTGTACATACTGCAGACTCCAGAAACATGGATTACAATGAAACTCTCTTCTGAATAATTCAGTGAAGGTCAATATATTTATTCAGATTCGCATGACACTAGAAATGTTGCCTTGTTACTTAATATGGGCTTCAAGTCATGTTTCAAGGTATAAATCCAATAAATATCTTTGGCACATTTGCTGGTACAAACATGTGATTGTTTGAATAAAGTATCCCATTATAGAGGATGTTTCTGGACAAAACCAAAACATTATTTTAGCATGAATAAATGTATTAATGTATTATATCAGCAATCATTTACTTAAAATACTTTGATAATGTGATAATGTAATGCTAAAATACAATACTCATTTTATTCATGAATGATATACCCAATGATTGAATTAAGAAATACAATGGTTCACTTTTCAGTGACAATATTTCAAACTTGTGCTTCTGAAATAAGTTGCTGTTCACCCTGATTAACCCATTTATACATTGCAATGATTAGACACTCACATTTTAAACATGAACAGGCTGTACTTGCTGCAAACAGACTATGAGGTCTAGTGGGATATACTCTGAGCATAGACATATGAAGCCGTCTCTTTCACAATGTGATGCCACTCATGCTTTCTAAAATAGTCAGGCATACGATCAGGACAGTCACGGCCAATCACTCTTATTGTCTTAGGAGCATGCAGCACCATGTGAGCCATTTCCAACCACAGAAGACTCAGGATCTCTGAAAAACAAGCCTCTTGCCAAGAAGATTAATATGTTTAGATTTGGAAAGAAAACATTGCTATTAAATGTTTCTATCAGTAATGGTACATTCATAGTATGCTATAATATGCTACTAAAAATGAGAGCACTTCACACACATGGTAGATACCAATTAAGGTAAGGCTGTCATCAGGGATGGCTGAATGTGCAAAATATATAGAATAAAAACTATATATAAATCAGTGTTTTGGGTTTGTTGTGACAAAAAGTACCACTGCTAATAACCATCAGTGCAGTAACAAGTTCTTACCCAAACAATATCAGTGTTCATACATCATTCTGCATACCAACACACAATGAACCCAAACAGATGCAGAACTGGGTGTCACTTGAAATAAGGTCAAGGGGGAAAACATACGTACTCAATGATTGCTGAAAAAAGTGGCAAGTTCAGAAACCAAAGTATGACGCCAGAAGTCTTTCTAAATAATCTGACTGACCATCATCTGCGTATGGTCAATTTAAAAGTCTTCTATTATGTTTCCAAGTGAAAGATGGGACAAGGGAGGGCGTGTGTAGCTGAATGTAGCTGAATGTTTTTCTCAATGAAAGGTGGGGGTGGTGACATTCTTTAAAAAAAAAATAACTTAATAAGCCATGAGAATGAGATTCTAATGTATAGCCAAGCATGGGAATGAGATAATGAAGTCATGATCTCATTGACTCAACTCAAGTTGCTCACATAAGGCGTGCGCGCTTGGTCTGTTTGACTAACAGGCTACTGCTGCTGCTAGCACTGCTAGCTCACACAAAATGAAGGCTAAAAATAGGTTTTGATTAAACTCCCACACAACTCCTTAGTTACAACTCTTACTTTCCCCCCTCATGCATCAGATTAATGTTGCAACAGTGAGGCATGGGTTTTCGTTCAGGGTCTCCGGTTTCTCCCACAGTCCAAGGACATGCGTGTCAGGTGAATTAGGGATGCTAAGCTGACTGTAGGTAGGTGTGTGAGTGAATGGTGTGTGTGTGTGTGTGTGTGTGTGTGTGTATGTGTGTGTGTGTGTGTGTGTGTGCCCTCTGGTAAGCTGGTGCCCCAGGGTGACTCTCTGCCTTGCACTCAGATCCTGAGATAGGCTCTGTGTCCCTATGACCCTAGTGAAGATTAAGCGATTACAGAATATGAATAAATGAATGAATATTCAAGAATGCAAGAAGCAAACAAGGTATTTCAGATGTGCTAAAATGTCAGAGTGGGCATCAGGGCGCAGAGAGGCGAAAATGTTTCCTGTTAACAGTACAGTGCTGAATCAGATGTTGCGATTATGGTGCATACAGTATATGGAGAAAGAGACTGCAGCATGTAATACAATCAAAGCTGATCTATGGTGGTCCCAACAGACTGAAGAGCAAAGTGAAAAGACGACCATATACCCAGTACGTAAATGCATATATATATGGTATACATATATACATATTTACATACACATTTATTAGTGAAGAAAAGTAAAAAAAAAATTGATCTGTATTGCTTGAAGTGAAAAAATAGCACTAAAAAGGTGAAAAATAACTTTTTCTGACTAATTGGCCTCTGTGAGGAGCCAGGCAGGGTTTCACGAACTCTGGAACTTTGGATGGGGCAAAATCCTGAACTGAGGTTTCCATTTTGAGCCAGGATGTCTGCTTTGCAGTGAACAGCACTGAGGGTACGGCCACACGGAGTAGGAGAGAGGTGACTGGAGGCCTTTGTGAGACTCTAGAGACCATGAGTCACCGTCAGCCTGGGTCAGAACGTCCATCCTGTGTGTATGTGCTTGTATGTGTGTGTCACCACCCCCACAGGCAGTGTGAGGCAGGTACACTTGTGTGATCTTGGGCTTGTGTGTATGCCGGAACAATTTTAGTCACAGGCAGTACTGTATGCAGTGTCTGGACCCATGAAGCCTCTGAGGCTAAAATGTGATGTTGAATCTTTGTGGAAGCTGCACAGAAATGTGACTCAGAAAGCAACTATTGTAGTAACAAAACAGTAACGACCTCCATATCTATCAATGCAGGGCCATTACTCAATGCAGATTCAAAGCAAACACACTCAGGACTGTCAATCCTGAGAAACAGAGGTCAAGAATGACTGAATGTAAACCTAGGTGCAAAAATCAGTGTTTCAATATTTTCACATGCATAGGTTGTGTTTCAAGATCAGTGTCACTACTGTTTGTGTCAAAAAAGGCAAGAAACATATTTAACAAAAAGTAACACCAAAGCCTCCAACTCACATCAGATTTATAATTACTTGGTATTGGATGGACGACTAACCCATCATCACATACAGTCCTTGGGCAAAATAGCCAAAAATCAAAAGGAGGAAAAACTGTACTAAGTAAAAACTTAAAAAGGATACTGGGTAGGGTAACGCTGTCAGTACCTACTGAAGTAAAATAAACGATAGCTTGTTTGAAAGTACTTGAAGGTTGCTGCATAACATTGACATAACCATTCCATAAACAGCCCATGGCAGAGGTCATGAGTTTAAATGAGCATGTGACATAAACAGTCATGACACCAAACACATAGTAGTATCTGTCATGACAGTTATAGGCAATAGTCACGATACTGTTATATAACTGGACATACGCAATGATGACAGCACATGACAGTACATGACATGTTTGAGACGATAAGGTTAATTCTATGTAGTAGGGGTCAAATAAAGAGTTACCCAGCCTTTTTCTTTCTTTCTTTCTTTCTTTCTTTCTCTTTTTGAACACTACTAGTCTATTGGTCTTTCTTTTCAAGCAAGTTGTATTTTTCAATAAATTGTTAGTTTTGCAAAATGTAACATTTTATATATGCTTACTGCGATCCTGGCCTGAGATGAATTGAAGCACAGTGTCAGTCAGTGCTGCACGTATGACCCAACGTTGACGAGCTTCAATTCTCAGACTTTACATCCACATTAGCAAGTCCGCTAAGGCTAACAGGCATTCACGTGCAGTCCTGCGAGCACAAGTGAGTGTCATTATAAGCAATGAATGTAATAAAAATCTCATATCGCAGCCGCTTGACAAATGAAAAGCACACTTTTTGCACCAAGATTTAAGCTGCTTATTAATTGCAGACAGTGCCATTGTTCACACTAGGTTGCTCAGTATTTTAGTTTCAGGATGTCAAATTTTTACCATTCATTTTGATGTTTCAATGTCTTGTTCTGTTGCACATTAAACAAAGGCACTTTATTGTTGAAGGATAAAAGCAATTTGAGTTAATCAAGCTTTTTGTTAAATCTTTTCATAAAACTACTGTGCATATTACACTTTACTGTCAAAAGTGAGAGTGGACTAGGTTCACAAATAATCAATTATAAGCAAACGGTGCCATTTCTTTTGGTT
>JBBPDE010000128.1:22037202-22047699 GCA_037974605.1 Nannopetersius ansorgii
TGGTCAAGAAATGCCTTAAAATGCCCATTTTAATAGTGTAAACCCTAAATATGCCCCCAGATGTGCTCCCAGAACACATTAATTTCATTTTAAACAGTTTAATACATCAACCTTAAAGAAAATGTAAAGAATACGGAAAAAAATACGGTTTAAATACGGAAAAGTCACAAGAGAGAGAGAGAGAGAGAGAGAGAGAGAGAGAGAGAGAGAGAGAGAGATACAGAACAAGATAGAGAGACGAGTGCTCCGGAAAAGTCACGAATGTGTGTGAGAGAGAGGGAGACGCGCCCTCCGGATCCGTGCGCTCCAGAACAAGGGAGAGAGATACAGAGAAAGAGAGACAGACGCGCGCTAACTAGAGACACGCGCGCGAGAGAGATACAGAGAGAGAGAGGGATGTTTGCCCTTTCATGGAACTGAATTTCTTTCCGTTTTCTTGACAGGCGCAGCTTTTAGTAACGCAAGGATATCGTTACGTTCTCGCGAGACCAGACGCAGACGTACCCTATTATTTTTATATAGACACATAAATGATATAACCACATTAGGGATTATCACAAAATACAAAAGGGTTCAGCAAAGTCTCAATATGCTAGCTAACCTTATTTGTTTTTTAAAGCCAATTATTTGCACACTATCAGTAAACTAAGCTCATGTTACCAATTATAATACTAACTGCTGGTTAAAGAGCAAATTGGATTCTTCACTTTTTAGCAAACATGGGAAACATTCATATTTATATTTATGACGTCTGAATGGTGACGACTCCCATACAGACAAACACTAAGCTGATAAATCTTTATATTTATACTACAGGGGACAGTCTCCCTGGAGCAACTTGGGGTTAAGGGTCTTCCTCAGGAACCCAGTGGTGGTGCGCTGAAGGTTGGATTTGAACCCATGACATGGACTGATATTCAACTTCAAAAACTAAATTACTAGACAAATACTACATGAATATTAAATAAAACTACAATAAATAAATAAATACGCCCAAAGAACTATTGTATGCTTTCATAACATACATCAAGTTGGTATAAAGTCATTCAACTGCCTTTTATTTGTTTTCTAAGTTAAAATAAACTAAGTCTGTTGTAATTAAAGGAGGATGTATCCCACAATACTTGAATAGTTTGAGTTAGAGGACCCTTTTTTGGTGGTTTCTTGCACTCGAATGTAATATTTGCATTAAATTTGTTTATTGAAATTTAGTGAGTAGCTGGAATGATCATAAACTGACAAACTCACAAAAAAGGCATTGTTAGCAGTTTTAATCATTCAAACAAGTCATTTCAGAGAAAACCCATAATATTGACAAATGCTTTTTTTGTTATGGAGCTCCATGAACAAAATTAGTTAAATCGAAACTAGTAAATTTAAAAACCCTCTTGACTAAAGTTTGAAATATGAAAGTAAACAATATGGACAAAAAATGGGATGCCTTGCCACTATACCAAAATGGACTTTAATAACTACATTTAAATATATAGAAATAAAGACTTTAGTATGGAGTTGCCCCTCCCCCTTTGCAGCTATAACACTCTCCTTAGAAGGCTTTACACAAGATTGTGGAGTGTTTCTTTGGGAATTTGGGCACATTCATTCTGTCGAGCATTTATGAGGTCAGGCATTGGTGTTTGAGGAGAAGTTCATCACAAAGGTGTTGAATGGGGTTGAGGTCAGGGCTCTGTGCAGGCCAAGTAAGTTCTTCCACACAAAACTCATCCAGCCATGTCTTAATGGAGCTTGCTTTGTGCACTTGTGTGGAAATCAGTCCAGTTCAAGTACTGAACCAAAAACACAGAACCATGATGCACCCAGGCAAGATGAGAAACACTACCTGAAGTGTATGTCTGTCTGGTATCTGTGGGAACACAGAGCTAGAGCACACATCACAAACCCAAGCCCTGAGCTTGTACTTTATGAGCAGCTTGGAGCATATGTGAGCGAGCCGGGAGGTGTCTGAGCTCACTGACCTGAGGGTGCTTGTGAGTCGATGGTATTTATTTATGTCCGTGCATGTATGCAAGCGTGTGTTAACACATGTTTTAAGGAGAGCAGGGATAGGACGGTTTCGTGGAGCCTCAGGCTTAGTGCATGTGAGGTTAGCGTGGGAGGACAGAGAACAAGAATAAAAATGAAAGTAAAAAAGAGCAGAAAGGGAGGCAGTCAGAAAAAAAGAGGAAAAATGGGGGGAAATACAGAGTGGAAGCCAGTGATTCAGCGGTAGCCTCCTGGA
Source organism: Nannopetersius ansorgii (assembly GCA_037974605.1). Lineage (NCBI taxonomy): Eukaryota > Metazoa > Chordata > Actinopteri > Characiformes > Alestidae > Nannopetersius > Nannopetersius ansorgii. The sequence continues at coordinate 22,039,442 of JBBPDE010000128.1, forward strand.
AACAGGGCCTGCAAGCCTCCAAGGGAGGAACAAAGAAAAACACACACTTGTGCATGCACAGACACACACACACACACACACACACACACACACACACACACACACACACACATCTCGCAGCAGCAATCAGAGACACAGCTGAGAGCCGCCATGCTCCTCACCCATGGCATTCTGGGAAGTCGGTGTCACACACTGAGCACGGCAGGACGTGGGGAGGTTTTGGCTGCTCTACACAGGCATGACTAAAAATATAGAAGCTTCTTTTATGCCAACATATGCTCACACACTGGGAGGCATTTTAACAGGAGCCCATGTTTACAAACTGCTCCCCTCATTAGATCATGCGTTTCAGAGTTAGGAAGGAATTCAAAGTGAAAATGATCCTTGACACCATCATGCAGGGTGCAGGAAACAAAATGGAGTATTAAAGGAATACTTAATTGTGTTTTCAGCCAAATTTCTATATGCCTGGATCAAACGAACCCTCACTATGGGCAATAATGTAAGGCACTTCCCTACAAGTACAGATATTTGAAACACACTAATAATAGAAGACACCGGGCAGGTGCCAAAGTAGCTAATCTTTCATAAAGTTATTTCTGTGTTTTGCAGTGTGTTAGGAATAATAAAATGCAGTTCCTGCCTGTTCATGAGGTTCCGGAACAATAACAGCTCACTGTAGGGTATCAATCATAAGACCTACATACGCCTTCCCTGACAACTGACATCATATGTGGGTTTCAGTCAGCTGACATAAAAGACTTTTTAGGTGTTTTTTTATTCATACAAATGGTGTCCTTCAATGAAGAGCTATAATAAGAATTATGCGTCATGTTTCTTCTGTTGATGGAATATGATTTACAAAAATACATTTTTTTGTATTTTAGGTCAACAGGTTTTCTACTCTTTTCTAAGTGCTGGCCATTAAATTCTTAATCTATTATAAATACCAATCCCAGATGTGACAGATGAGGTTAGGTTGGAAACACTTCAATTTGACTGAATGCGAGACATCCACACAAATTTTCTCACAGCAACCATTTCAACGGCCAAGAGAACATTTCAGCAGATTTCATCATTGCACTGGAGTAAGTAGTAACTGCTAAACCTACAGTATCTCTCTCTCTCTCTTTCTCTCTCTCTCTCTCTCTTTCACTCTCTCTCATCCCACACATTCCCAAGCACTGCCACCCCTCAGCCCACCCGCCCACTATTAGCAGCCCCCCAGTCCACTTCTTCTTCTCTCCTCTCCTCTCCTGGCTCTGACGGCCCACTCGTGGGCTGGTTGCATAATACCCACGGCCTGTTCAATTATTGAGAGCTGTTCCATGGCTCTATTGTTCGAGTGGAAATCGCTGAGCTGATCTCGCTGAAACTCAAGCCCTTGTGAATGGTCTTCTCGCCTGTCCCCTCCTCTCCATCACTAAATATAGACAGGGTCTGTGATCAGAAAGCCGCCCCTTACTGGAGAACTCTCAATCCCGGAGAAAAGGTCCGTGTCAGAGAGGATGCTTTTCACCACTTTCACTCTGAGCTGATGCAACAGAGTCATGACGAAGGGAGCATGAGTTATAGCTGCACAGTTATCTTATAATTGCACAAGGCTATATGTACTGAGAAACATCTACAGAATAACTCAGTAATTCTGCCATAGTATTTAAACATAATTATATAATTGCATACTTATTTACATAGTCACAAAAGTAAATACCTACATAATTTTATTATTGTAATATAATACCTATAATTTTTCTGTCTTAATAAACTTGTGGCTGCACTTTTGAATCAGTGTGTTGAGACAAAAAATGGATAAAAAGGACAATTTTCCTTCCAGCCCGATAAAAGTGCACACACCACTTTTGATTACGTATAATTGTGTTCAAATTGTAAGAAAATATTTCCATTTTGTATTGATGGAAAGTCTAGATAGCACTTGTGTCTGCTTTTTTCAAATAAAATGTAAGGTCAGGTGTTCTTGCATGTACACCTCTTAGGAGGGCCTTGTTGGTGCTGTAAATTTGCTATGTAAATACATACATGTTTATAAGCACATATACATTTCTAAGAGAAAATAAAACATCCTCTACATGGAATACATGTAAATATAGCATTTTTAGCTAATTTAACTTCTAGTTATTTTTAAAAGTTTAACACATTTAAGTTTATTTTTCCTTAAAGTGTTCAGCAATTCAACATAATTTAAATTGTATTTAAATGTACAGAAGTGTGTTCTCTGTAGAGGATGTGTCCTTATTCTCATTTTTAAAAATCAGCAAAACATTTTCTACAACTGCATGCATTCTATGAAATAATTTGAAAGTTGCATGTGTTGCTATGGCTATAGCAACATAGCACTCACTTTGTTAGTACTCAGTCATAGTACTTGGTCATTTTGACCAGACCATATATGATAGGACATTTGTTATAAAATCGTCTATCAAATATAGGGAAATAAAGATTTACATACCAGCGGTTATGATGGTATGTCAGCTTATGATATTTGTAAGTCTTTGCCGTACCACTTGCCTGGCTGTGATTCCACCATGCAACCCTACCTCTCTCCTGGCTGAGGCTAGGTGACAGTATCTTATTACCTAATCAGAAGCTACCTAGGATGGCTGATGAACATGCTTGTCAGGTCACAACCCCTTCAATGAAAACATCTGTGTGCTTGCAAGCTGAATTCAAATCATGACATCTTCAAGCAAATCCTCGTACCCTTATAGCCTCATCATCCACACAAACATATAAGATAAGCAAATCTTTTTAGGGTTCCAACGCACACATGCGCATCTAATGACCCCTTTCAACACATGCACACATGTCTCCCACAATGGCTATGCAAGCTCCTCTGGTTTCATTTTCCACTGCTAAGTCCAAGTTATTGCCTGAGTGGACCTTCATCTATTTAGTGGGAGAGAGACAGGGCTACCACTTTGTTCTACCACTCTTTATCACACAAAGAACCAAGATGGAGGTGTATGTTTGAAGTTTTCTGTTGTCTGACTCAGTGGTTCCACTGACACATGTGTCTCCCTCCATGGAATGTTTTATACAGCTGAACGGCTGTTTTGAATGTTATTGCTGCAGACACATTGCATGATGTTTTCAAGTGCCAGGTTTTGGCAGGCTCTGTCAGTGATAAGTTCTCAGCTTTTTAACTATGGTTACTTCTTATGGTTAGTAATCATATATACATCTTAAAACAAGCAACAGTCGGCCATTTCACAGAGGCTAGTATCAAAGTCATAAGCATCAGATTCATTCTCATTTAAACTAACTACTATACGTTTTTATATAAACTAACTGTAGCACTTCTACTCTGATGGTTTGATTGTGAAAACAATCCCTCTTGTCTTAAACAACTGCCATTTTGACATGAACCGGCTACACAGTGATGTTTTTCAGTCCTTTTCATGGCGCACATAGTCATAAGTCACACTTTTTCAGGATTTATTTTAAAAGAAAGAACTAGATAAGAATTCGCTTCTAGTGTTAGCAATGCTAGCCTTGTAGCTCCTATGCTAAACTAAAGATTTGGAAAGAACGTCTAGGATGGATTTAATGGACTACATCTGTGGTAAATAGAAAACTTTGTAAATTTGATTCGTTTGTTTCACCAAACTATTTTTGGTAGAAGTGAACAGAAAGTGGACTTAACTAAAACATTTAAACAAATGCAACTCCCAAGACCCTCCATCTCCCTCTTTCCACAAGCCCCAGCTCAGTAGCAAAGTGGCATTGTCCATCTCTATGTGTGAATTATTTGCAGATGGCATCTAAATGTCTTGCCAGTGTCTCACAGATGCCTGACAGACATCTAGCATGCTAACCTTCACTTCTGGAGTGCTAGTCAGTGGCAGTGAAGCCAGATTTTACAAAAGCCAATATTACAAAAAGTAACAGTCTACCTACTGCACCTTAACAATTCGACAAGCATTTAAATATGGGCCTTTATATAAGAATATTATGTAAAATAAAAAAAAAAATGTGTGTGTGGTGTGAGTATTTACACAATATAGAAAGTGTGTATATATATATATATATATATATATGCTTTCACTGAAGTAATGCGAGCATTGAGCTATTTAATATGGATAAAAGTAATGGGGCGTCTGACACCCGCGAAAACCAACCGACATGTACAGCGTTCCCCTTACCTTTGTCCATGTAAGATGCCTGACCATTACACCAAATGTGACTTTAATAACACTACATTCAGATACATAGACTTTCATGTGGAGTTGGTCCCTCTTTGCAGTTTGTAATCGTTGCCCAGCATTGATATATATGTGTAAAGATAGATATATAAGTATGTATATACATATATGTATATGTGTAAGATTATTTTTTGAAAAAATGTTGTTGACAATATTGACTGCCATTAATAGACATTATTCTGCACAAAGCAAACATATTTGTCTACTCCTATTTGAGTATTTAAAATAGTATGTTTTGGAGGTAACTATGGCAAACATGAGAATAATCGTGATTAAATATTTTAATCTGACAGCTCTAATATATAAATATAAATGTATGTATTAAATGTATGTATTAAATGTATGCGTTTACTTATGTATATGCACACACACACACACACGCATATATATATATATATATATATATATATACACGTGTGTGTGTGTGTATGTACATATGTAAACGCATACATTTAATTAAGCATGTATTCAATGATTGAGTGATTCATGTATTTATTATTAGTGACAGAATCAATTGTCACCTATTAAAACCAGCCACAGCACTGCTTTTAATAATATAGAGTGCTTTTCTTCATTAGTCAATGGCTTAGATTGGCCATGGTATTGATATAGACCATCAAGTAAAGAGACCAATTCATAAAGTGCACTTTGTATGGTATTGTGCTCTTGTTTGTCTTTCTCCATTTTGATTTTTTGTTGTTTTGCTTTCATAATACTATGAAAAACTATATGATTAACATTATTTTTAGATTACTTTTTGTCCTGGAATCACACTGCATGCTAAAACTCTGATTGCCAGTAAGACGCGCTTTGCAGTGTTTTCCTGCAAGGTAGAAGAAAGATAAGAGCCATAAAAGGGAATTCAATTAGTCACACTGACATGGTTATTTACTGTTTGTAGAAATTAAAAAATGCTGCCAAATATTATTTATGAGCACTTAATAGTTGTTCAACTGATCAGAGTCACTCTGAGCTCTGAACTCAAAAGAGATGTCCTTCAGTGTTTCCAGACGTGGGACTGAGGCAGCAAGACTACTGTATTCTCTACTTTCGTGTTGGAATACTTTAGAGAAATCTATTGATGTCATCTCTTGAAGCAGTTTTTAGAACATAATGTTTTTCAGAACATCATGAAAGCGGATGGGCAGCAGACCCTCAAACCTTACTGTTTCTATTATCTGTTATAACCTGTTGACCTTTCAGCAAGCTGCCATGCCCTTGAGATTTTCACTAAAAAGGATCTGATTTGAACTATAAATTTTACATTATTCAGAGGAAAAACACATACTGAGGGGATTTTTGCGTGCTGTTTTAGTTAGACCTCCTGTGCTTACTCTGTCCAGTCTCCCCCTCGGTGCAGAAAGCTGGGGGTTGGGTTTACCTTTAGGCTGGACTTGGCCTATCCCTTCTCTGCCTACAAAAATGTTCTTTCGTAGTAACTGGTGAGAGAGAAATTCCAGTAAAGCTAATACATTTTAGTTCTCAGTGTTGTTTCTGTCACAATGCAGGAATTGTAGAGGCTGCTATTTTAATGATGTATTTTGTAGATGTGCAAATGCTTTCAAAGTAAGGTTACATTTTCCTTTTTTTCATAACATTAAGATGACATTTGTGGTGCCAAAATTATTGATACAATTATCATATTGAATCTGCCTGGTGTCCCTTTGTTGCACTAGCTTAATCCAGCCTAGCAGCAACAGTTTTGTGAACTTTATACATCACACCAGACGCTATTACAGAAGGCATTTTTGGGTAGATTAATTACATATAATTTATATAAACGCACTTTATATAACGTTCCTGCTCCTCTTAGTGCATTCAGCATCACACTCTTAGAGAAACATTTATATTCATAGATGTAAAAGATTAAAAAAAATGTTTCAAACTGGCTGCTGCTTTCTGATTGATAAGGTTGGACTATAGAGGTACACCCAAAATAGAGGAATGTTCAAAAAATGAACCCAAACAAATATGGTATGAATGCATACCATATTCACTCAGCTGTGCAAACAGCCAATTTAGGATTCAGTTCCAGTTTTGGGGAATCCATGCAGTGCATATTTTAGTGTCTTTATTTAACACCTCTGACTCATGAACAGCCTGATAATTATCTGGTAAGTTCAATCAGGTGTGTTAGATCAGGGAAAACACAAAATCTAAAATGAAAACAGAGAAAACACAATGAGCAGGGCTTAGGGGTCTTCAGGCCTGGGAGACTGGTATAATAAGCAGCACTTTGTGGCAAGATCTTTGCATCCACTCCAAGGCCAAGCGTAGTTAGTCTCCAGGATATTGACTAACATTGAAAAGATCACTGCATTATTAAAATCTAATTAGTTCAGCCTGGCATAAGAGTCCATCGATGAGACATGGAGAATGCTCTCGTGGTAACTTGTGTTTGAAGGCAAACTGGCTGTTCCCCTGGAGCAGCGTTACATAATGAGCCCGGTCAAAGGGAAATGATCATGTTAGAAATCGCCTGGAACCTCTTCTAAGCATCCTTCTGGACTGGACATAGTAACCACACACCGGCCATACACTGAGGAACAAAAACATCCTCAAAAGTGTTTCATACACTGGGTTTCATTCAAAATGTTAAACTGACAAGACTTTCTAGTCTTACAATCAATTCTTTCACAACCCTTAAAAGAAGGGCTCCTGAAAGGTTCTTTCATGGTAGATATAGAACCATGAACGAGGTGTCAAATCCTATTCCTAAAGTCTGCAGGTTTTTGTTCTAAACAAGCGAGAGCTCATCTGGACAAATATTTAAAATCTGTAGTCTAATCAAGTCGAATCAGCTGGGCTCCTGATTGGTTGGAACCAAAACCTGCAGTCGTACCGGCTCTTTGTTGATTGCTCTGACTCTAGGGAACCCTTTAAATGTATAAATGGTTTGTTGCTTGGATAGATGCTTTCACACTGGGATCAAGAACCTGTTGTATGAGCTTTTATAGGTTCTTTTTAAAAATTGTTTTATATTGCAGCAAAATGGCCCCACTATTCAAAGACAAAGAATTTTTCAGTTTATTTTTAGAAACTCAAAATATTTTTTTTTAGATTCATGTCACTCTTGGCATGTAAATATCTTGGCACTCTTGGCATGTAAATAAATATATAAATAGCTATATATATAGGACGGGCCTATTGGGGTTTGACACCAGCCCACCCAGGGTGAGTATTTGCCTTGTACCCATTGGCCCCATTGCAAACCTAGTAAGATTTAAGCGATTTCAGATAATGTATGACTGAATGAATTAATGTATATATATATACTGCTAAAAAAAATAAAGGGAACACTTAAACAACACAATATAACTTCAAGTCAATCACACGTCTGTGAAAACATATATAATCATATATACAGACTGCTTTTTTTGAGCAGTCTGTATATATACATGTATATACACGACTCAATAAGTTAGGGATATTGTTATTTACATGAGTGCTTGTCCTATTTGCTCTGAATTTTAATGAAATAAGTAAAAATTCCCTTTGATATTACTAATAATGTATGAGAAGAAACACCATTTTCATTACTTTAATATTTATTACCAAAAACTTTGACAATAACAAAAATTGATTTAACAAAAAAATGTCAGTTGTGGGTGTTTCCACCATTTGCCGCAATGACAGCTTGACAGTGACGTCTCATGCCCCTCACGAGCCTCATGATGTTGTTCTGAGGCAATGTGTTCCACTCTTCCACAAGTGCTACAACGCAGTTCTGCCAGGTCACGCGGGGGTGGGGTACAATCATCCAGTCTCTGCTTCAACTCATCCAAGACGTGCTCTATGGGGTTCAGGTCAGGGGATATTGATGGCCATACCATATGAGGTACTCCAACTTCCTGAAGTGGAGTTGTGACAATTCTGCCACGATGTGGTGGAGCATTATCATCCATGAACAGAAAGTTGGGGATGTGCTGGCAGAATTGGGGGATGATGATGGGTTCTATGATGTACAATAACCAAATCTGTTCTGCGCTGACTGGTGATGCCTGCCCAGACTGTTGCACCTCCTCCACCAAAGCAAAC
>JBBPDE010000128.1:22082335-22096344 GCA_037974605.1 Nannopetersius ansorgii
GTGTGTGTGTGTGTGTGTGTGTTTGTGTGTGTGTGTGTGTGTGTGTGTGTGTGTGTGTGTGTGTGTGAGAGAGAGAGGGAGATTATGTAAGATCTGAAGGGAAAGGTTACTCCAAATTTAGGAGCTCAGGAGGAGTGTGTAGCAAAGTTGTAACAGATGGTCAAAGACAGATGCCCATTGTGTCCAACACTACAAACAGCCCTGACAGATGCTGAAGCAAAAAACGAAAAAAAAAAAATCACCATGGATCAAATAAAGTTGAAAGAGTAATGTAATACTAATAATACTGTAATATTACTCTAATCATTTATCCCGTACAATGACCTGTTGTCATATCACAGGTCATAAGCACAGTCATAATTCAAGGCAAACTAATCAATCAGTGGCAATTAAAATGCATTTCCACAGGGAGCCAAAATTATTCAGACCTTTTAAATGAGGACCGTCTTTTACCTGCACAGGGAAATCCCATAATTGGTGAAATTATTTCTACCTCTAGATTGACAGATGTAGTGGACTTGCTTACTCAACAGCACTGTTTTGCAATTAGCTGTGATCGAACCCATGCCCATGTTTTTTGTAGCGCTCATTCAGCATAGCTAAGGTCAGTAGAGAGGTGTGGTGGGGATGAACCTTTTCCCCATTTTTCAAAAAAAATGGTGGTGAGGAAATGACCCTCGATAAAAAAAAAGTTGTGTAAACATGTAATCAATGTAAATGATGCCAATGCACAAATGCTCTTCAAATGATGAGCAAACAATTATTTTGCAGCAGTTATTTCAATAAATGTGTAAAACTTCACAAATTCAGAGTTAAGAGGTCAGCAAGTACTTGCCAATGTATTATTTGTCAAAGCAACACATCCAAATGAGTTTGCTTTACAATGGCACAGTGAGGACTGAGTAACTTAGGTTAGCCCTTACTGGTCAGAGTTAGCCTAACCAGAGTTATGTTCAATCAGGTGCCAGCAAACTCATGAACAAAACATTTTTTAATACAATACAATGATTAAGACATTTTAAAATTATTTGTTCTGTGAATCTACGTCCCCATCTCTAATAGTGGAGAACAGATTAATATTTACCGGTCAGTGTTAGCATGTTTGCCTTCATCCATCCAATTACATTGCAGCCTGGCAGCAGCAGCGAGGCTGGCAGCAATGGACAGCCTGACCGCTGCTGAATGGTCTCCTAATGAGAAGCGTGCTGTTTCCGCTCAGCCTATGCTGCAAGGCTTCCTCCAGCGCGTTGTGTCACACAGTGCTAATGCTCAACAGGGATTACACTCATACACTGTCCAAGCACACCACCTCCATCTCTAGCGCTCAGACCTCAACCAGCTTACTGACTGTCTTTACTTCCTAACCCTTCCATCAGTCTTTCTCCCTTGGTCGTAGTGTTTGCTTCCTTTTAACTTGTATCATGATTTCTTCCTGTCTTCTATGTGCTTCCATTGAGTCTTCCTCTCAGAATTTTCCTTTACCTCCTTAACCTTTTCTCGTGTCTTTTTCACATTTTTTTCCCATCACCGGCTAATTTACTCATACAAAAGCTCCCCAGATACAAGACATAGAGAAACCAATTTAGAGTTCCGAAGCAGTCCTCCTGGACCCTGAAACGGTCCGAATTTTGTGTTGCAACCCAATTCACAGTGTCACCTAGGGGTCCCCAAGGACTGGTTTGAGAACCGCGTGAATGTGACTTATGCATCAAAATAGCTCAGTGTGTTCCCCACTGCACTGACACCGAAATAACAGTCCTTGTTCCATTACTGACTTAAATGTGATAATTATTTAAACAATAAAATAAATTATTTAAAAGTATTGCTAGCAAGGTTACAAGCATGTACAGATTTGGAATAAACTCTGCTGCTATTTAATAAAAAATGAATCTAGGGGCACAACACATTTGACTCAAAATTACAGACAGGCTGTGTGAATCTAATTTGGCCCATTATTATTTTTCTTATGATCTGTTGGTGGTGCTGTCTTTTGTAGGTCCAGAATCCAAAGTGATCACTAATCAACAGCAAGGAGTGGATGGCAAAGGTTTATTTCTATACTTTTTTCCTTTAAACGAGTTTGAGAGCTCTGCTAGTCCATTTATACCAGCTGCCCTTGAGCGTCGTGTACAAAACAGTCCTGCATGAACATTCTGCTTTGGGGGCCATGTCTAGCCTTTTCTGGTAGAATTAAAAGTCATGGAGTTTAAATGTAAATATGTGAAGAAGTGAGGAAGCACTGGCAAGAATACAGCCAGTTTTTTCTCTAAAAAGAAGTGATGGACAATACTCAACTGTTTCTAGGACAGAACACCTAAGAACAACCTAATCTGATAATCAAATATCAACTTCAGCAAAGAGTCACCACTCAAACTTTTGCGCTCCGGCCTCATCAAGGCACACCATTGACTCATACCCCCTTGTGGACCACTTTTAGCCTGCTAAACATGAGTGAGTGAACCAGTTCCATCAGGTGCTTTGCATTCAAAAATATATGAATTATCTTTTTATTTTCATTGTTAACATTCTCAGAAAATGTATTATTAGCATTATTTGTTCCAGGAGGAAAAGGAAACAAAAAGAAATGCAACTCTCTCATGTGGCTTGAACAAGGCTCATTTATCATGCGACTCACAGGTCATATGGTCTGACTCATAAACAATGTTTCTTCATTCTCTACACCAGTACGAACAATTTGCTGTGGCTACAGCTCTACTCTTTACTCTGTACTCCTATGGGAGTGGAGTACAGTAGTGCAACTTAAAACGTATAAAATAAGAAAACATACAGAACATAAAAAATCAGGTGTGACAGTCTTGTTCAACCCTAAAAGCAGTTTCGCCACGAATGGTCATAGCAGCACCCTGGCCCAAGGTCACAGCTTTACACGTACATACAATGTAAGTGATCAAATCTCACAGCTTCAAAATGACTGTAAACCACATCTTCACACCAAACACCTTTTTGCTGGCACATCCTCAGCCTCATCCTCATCACTGCACACAAGGAGACAACGCTATTAATGGAAATGTAACCAACCGTATGTTCACATGCACACAAATAGAGGGAATCCGAGACACGGGTCACACAGCATTTGATGATGCAACTTAACCCCAGGCATGATGATGTTCACCCAGCCATGAATGAATGCTGCCATAGCGCACATGCCACACATTCCAACATGATGACCAGAAAATGACAACCCAAGTGGAGAAATGGGAGAGTGGTGATGCACAAAAGATTATACAGAGTGAACTAAGAGGTTTTAAACATGCCTTTATCTTCTGGTTTTCCACAGTCTGATAGGAATAACAGTGTTTCAATCTAAAAATGAGACACTCTGATAAAAATTTGTGATGAAGCAACACCAAAATAATAATAAAAAAAAAAAACAAAATGAGACCAACCGATTAATTAATTAAAAATGTTTTAAAAACTAGAGTTGAAAGAGGAGGAGTTGTGAGAACCCCCCTCCCACTCTCTCTCCCTCGCGCGCTCTCTCACTCTCTCCCTCTCTCCCTCTGATTATCTCTCCCACTGAAACAGAGGATTCCCTCTCTGTCAGTGGTGACTGAGCCGTTGTTGTTTTTTTTTTTCTTTTTTTGACGTCAGTAATAATCGTTCCTTCTCTCATCCGGGTCTCCGAACTCATCTCTCGTGCTCTCGGTTATTTACTTTAGAGAGCGAGCGCGCGCAGAACAGCTTAGTCGCTCGCTCCGTACTCACACAGGGACACACACACACACACATGCACTGTTAAAACTGGAGAACAGCAGGAGGAGGAAGAGGAGGAGGAAGAGGAGGAGGGCGCTTCGCTCTCTCTAAGCTGTCTGGGCCCCCCTCCATCCCCCCACCACCACCACCAGCCCACCATCCCTCTCCATCTCGAGCTTTGGCCGCGCGCGTGCCGTGGGACCCCCGGCTCTGCTTGCAGCTCTGCCCCTCTTGTTCTCCCGTGCGCTCTTCTTTGATGGCTCCGGCATGGAGATGGAGATAGCCCTGGTGAGCTTAGAGAACGGCGGCGCGCGCACAGGCTCCCCGCGCAGCCCTCCGCCGAGTCCGTGGCGCACGGAGCCGAGCGCGCGCCTCTTCGACGATGACGCGCTGGATGAAGCCGCGGCCGCCGCGTTGGACGTGGCGAGCGCCGAGCGCGTGCTCATCAACGTGGCCGGCCTGCGCTACGAGACGCGCCTGGGCACCCTCTCGCAGTTCCCGGACACGCTGCTGGGCGACCCGGAGAAGAGGATCAAGTACTTTGATCCTCTGAGGAACGAGTACTTTTTTGACCGCAACCGCCCCAGCTTCGATGGCATCTTGTACTACTACCAGTCTGGTGGCAAGATCCGGAGGCCCGTTAACGTATCCATCGATGTGTTTGCTGACGAGATCCGTTTCTATGAGTTGGGCGACGAGGCCATGGAGCGTTTCCGTGAGGATGAGGGCTTCATCAAGGAGGAAGAGCGGCCACTACCTGAAAATGAGTTCCAGCGGCAAGTTTGGCTCATCTTCGAGTACCCGGAGAGCTCAAGTCCGGCCCGAGCCATCGCCATCGTGTCCGTGTTAGTCATCACCATCTCCATCGTCACCTTCTGCTTGGAGACTCTGCCCGAGTTCAGGGACGAAAGGGAGCTGGCTGCGACCACGGTTGGCGGCAGCAGGACACCGGAGACCAACGGAACCCGCTCTAGACCTTCACTGACCTTTGCTGACCCCTTCTTCATTGTGGAGACAACGTGCGTGATCTGGTTCACCTTCGAGTTGCTTGTGCGCTTCCTGGCGTGCCCCAGCAAGTCGGTCTTCTCCAAGACGGTCATGAACGTCATTGACGTCATGTCCATCATGCCCTACTTCATCACGGTGGGCACAGAGCTGGTGGAGCAGCAGCATGGTCACCAACATGATGATGCCCAGCAGCAGCAGCAACAGCAACAGCAGGCCATGTCTCTGGCCATCCTCAGGGTCATCAGGCTGGTCAGGGTGTTCAGGATCTTCAAACTTTCAAGACACTCTAAAGGCTTACAGATTTTAGGGCAAACCTTGAAGGCAAGTATGCGAGAACTGGGCTTGCTCATCTTCTTCCTCTTCATTGGAGTCATCTTGTTCTCTAGTGCTGTGTTCTTTGCAGAGGCTGACGAGCCTGAGTCCCATTTCTCCAGCATCCCAGATGCCTTCTGGTGGGCTGTTGTGACCATGACTACAGTGGGTTATGGGGACATGAGGCCAGTAACTGTTGGGGGCAAAATTGTGGGTTCCTTGTGTGCCATTGCTGGTGTGCTGACTATTGCACTGCCTGTACCTGTGATAGTGTCCAACTTCAACTACTTCTACCACAGGGAGACAGATCAGGATCAGGCCTCGCTCAGGGACGATGGCCACGGCGATCGTGAGAGTCCGTCATCCTCACATTTGGGCGGAGAGGCGGACAACGAGGATGGCACAGACAACTCGGCCACAGAGAAGCCCAATGTGAAAGTGAACAGCAGCAGCAGCAGCAGTGTGGACATCAAGCGCTCCCTTTATGCGTTTTGCTTGGACGCCAGGGAAACGGACCTGTAGGCAATGCAAATTACACTGTGCGCCACCATGCAGGTCCACTGCAAACACCAGACTTTTTTTTCTTGCATTTTGTCAGTAGATATGTTAAAAAAAAATCCCAAATTTAAGGCAGTCCAAAATCTTATGGCACAATCAAATGATCAACAGGTTGGTGCAATCATGGAAAGGCTAATGTAAAATAGGAAAATGTTTTTTTTGTCATATATATATATATATATATATATATATATATATATGCTGCAGTATATTATCATTATTATCATATTATCATCGATAGCCTATGATCAAATGTGTGGTCAAAATGTGTGGATGTGATTGTGGGGCAAACTGAATTTGATTTGAAAGGCCTTAACTGAGTTGGAACTATCACTACCAACGGTGTGTGCTTCTGTAAAATAGCTGTGTCCTACAACCCCATTTTCGACAACTTCAAAAAGCCAAAAGGGTAATTTATTTTCTTAAATGCACCATCTTTGTCAGTCTTATGTTTACTGCTTACCTTGTCTTTGTGTGAAATGCACCAGAAAATATGTACATATTTCCATAATCATATCAAGTCATGGGATAGGGCGCACACAGAGGTCACAGCTTGAGGACTTGGTTAATGGAGGATTTGTATTCTGACAACCTTTAAAAACAAAATTTTAATATATGCCGACAATTATTTATTTATAAAACGCAAATGTGAAAAACCTCATACCGAGACTTTAGAGCAAACACGGGTGTTTTTCTATTTCACCGCTGAGTTCATGAGGATGAGACATCTTTGCTGACCTGGAACTCAAACTGTGGAGGTTTTAAAATGCGATGGAACAGAAGCATCTGGATGGAAAAGAAAAAACGAAAGAAGGAATTTCAGAAGTGATGGTGTACAGGGGAGAGCTTTTCCCTCACAGGAGCGCACAATGCAAATCCTCTGACATCTTCAGGAGGAATACACGGATCAAAGGTTAGTGCCTTAATTCTCTTTTCTTGATTCTAGCACTCAGGGTCAGAGGATGTTGCCCTCTCACACTAGTTTGGTATCCAATAATACATAATGGAAGATCCCAGTATTTTTCCACCAAAACATACTTTTCTGTCCTGATTTTGCTGAAATAAATGTACATTCTATACAAAGTCATTTTAAAATAATACAGAGGCTTCAACAGGACATAGAATAGCACTTAACCACTAATGCCACTAAAGCAGAAACTCGGCGTTCAGTGCTTGTCTCAATATTTCCATGCTGAGCAAAATGCCTAGAATCTTTGCTGAAAAAAATGCATAGAATAATTTGTCTAAATGCTGTTTGCAGCGATGTGTTCCATCGCTTTCCACTTTCTTTCCTTTCGTACGGGTAACAGAATATTACCAAGCCTATTGCTAAACATCAGTTTTATAGTATAATTTCTGTCAGTGAATATGTCAAAATACTCACAAAAATCTGAGAACTTGCAGAGCACCAATCTGTGTGTGTGTGTTTTCCCCAATTTTTTCACATTTGAACATCATCGGTGGTCTGTAAAGGTTGGGCATCTCTGATGCATTTTTTTTTTAACCTCTAAGACAAAAAAACATGTCAGTTGGAAACAGACATACTCTACGATACTTGAAACCTGGCATGTGGCAAACTGTTCTTGCAGACATTGTCTAAAACAGCCTATAACACATACTGTGCATCTATAAATAACTTGACGGCGACACAGTTTGTGCCATCTTTGTTTTGCACTCCTGCATGCTGGATAAAGTGGGCAAAGATTATGAAGCTAAAGGGCAGAATATCAGCTTTAATTCAAAGGAATTTACATCTATGCCATCTATGTGAACCATTTAGCAGTTAAAGCCCTTTTTCGTCTTTGAAACAGTTTCTCTCCCGTATTTTTGAGACATTTTTGGTCCTAATATCAAGAGACAACGGCAGCAGACCCCTGATGCAAATGTCACATCAAGTATCATTTATCTAGCCCTTTGTTAGTTCACTTATGCATGAACCGTGATGCTATTAGGCACTGTCAGCCAAGAAACAGCGGAGAGGCCAGTTGCCTAGTTAATTTTCATCCCCTGAAATGATAGGACTCTATGACAAAAAGGCCTTGTATTCTACATGGTTCATCCAGTATAGGTACCTCTATAAGTTGATGCTTTCCAGTTAAGCCTTGTCCTTTGTGTTCTTGCAGTATGAGTACAGAGCTAATACGGCAAAAATTGTGCAACTGTCCAGTTATTTTCGAACTGCATTGTAACTGGGACTTGAACCCTTGCCCTGATATAGATACCTTTGCCCTGCTAAGTGGTGCTTTCACTAGGAGATTAAATCTCTAGTCTTTATCGTCACGTTAAATGCTGTCACTTTGTATTGGGCTGCTACAGATCTGAGAGGAGTGCTCTAAATGCAGGCCATTTGTAGCAGCTTTCCCCAGCTGGGTCTCAAGGGAAGCTTTGAAATGCGGGAATGCCAGGCTGAAATGGACCACCCTGCCGCTGACACAGTTCTAAAAAAAACTGATCTATTTTTCCGTGGTCTCAAATATTGAATGTAAGGGATTTACCAGGTAGATCCCCTCCCAAATAATCCACATTCATTGTTAACAGGTGTATAAAATCAAACACATTGCAATCCATTCTCAAGAGACAAACACTGGCAAAAGAATGGGTCATCATGTTTGGCGGAGGAGGGATAATGGTCTGGGTCTAGTTTTCTGGTTCCTTAGGTCTAGGGAAAGGTATTGGCAATGCTACAGTAGGTCAGATTGTGCGCCTGTGCACAAAGTGAGGTTCATAAGGACATGGTTTGAGGAGTCTGGTGAGTCCACAATTTAAATATTTGGAAAGGCTTACTAGAATAGTGGAGGCTGTTACTGCCACGGGGAGCAGGAGCAGCCCCAAACCATTTCCCATGGTTTCAGAGTTGTTTTAGTTTTTCCAACAAATCTGATGGCATGCTGTCCGTATACTTTTGGTCCACATATTTATATTGTAGGGTATGTAAGGTGTGCGACTCAGCAAGGTGTAATGTGTTATGTAATAAATCCTATATGTTGCTAGGTGCACCTCCCTTGTGCTTACACACACTGGTTTCCCTTTCGTCAGAAGGATCCGAGGCATCGGCTTTTATGCTGCTGTCAGTAACTGTAGACCTAAACAGTGTGCTTAAGTGGCAGACATTTCTGATAAAAATGACTGATGAGTGTACAGAACTACATCACTGAAGTCAAATAAAGATCCTTATCTAGTTAGGTTTGGCAAAAAAAAAAATAGCCATGCATGCTAGTTTATTTTGAGCTGATGCCAAGAGCGCATAACAGTTGAAAAAAGGTCAAAGCACACTGAGGGTATATTTTTTGAAAAAGCCATAATACAGTATCTCCTGCAAAGAATTTGTCCTCAGGTCTGTTCTGCGGTAGGAGTGAGATTTGGGGATTTGACATGAGTGCAGTGGAGCAATTACAAAGAGAGCGCTGAACTTATGGAAGGTCAATAGAAAGTGCTGAAAGTGGGGGTTGCTTATTGGTGTATGCACAGGACAGAAAGGCCGGTATGTGGAGGCCTTCTCTCCACAACACAGATCTATTTGGAGAGATCTATGTGGGGGGGGGGGTAGCCCAGCTGTTGGGTTATAGACAAGTACTTTGAGCTCAGGATAACAGGTCTCTCCTAAATGGCTTTTGAGGTAGGGTTGCAGGGATTAAACGGTATGAAATATTGCTGTTAATTTACAGTTAAGATGTCCCCAACACCGGGAAAAAAATCCTCCAGAACCAAAGACATAATAGCGCGATGCGCATGGACAAAAAACAATAGCACGACCTGCACAGATGAAAACGATACACACGTGGATCATGGCAGAAGCAGAACAAGAGACAACCACCAGGACTACTCAATATTTTGGAGACCCGAAAGAAGCTAAAGCTACTAGCTACTACAAAAGCTTCTACAGCTACTAGCATCCCCTCTGAGAGAGTGTTCTGCAGTAGTGGCAATATTCTCTCACCTCATCGTTCAAGGCTGAGCTCTGAAAACGTGAAAATGCTTACCTTTTTGCACTTCAACTTGGACTGATGTTGTGACCTGTTAAAGCGCTTAAGAAGACATTCTTTTTTGTTTTTCTATTATTGTCACTGCATTTAAGTGTTTTAGCAGCAACAAATGACCTCTGTGCTGCCCATAGATGTGTACAGAGGTTACTTTTATTTTATTCACAAATTTTATTTTTCTAATGATGCAGCATCTTTAAAAAACAGCAATTTTAACTGCATATTTAATTTAAACAGTGCAGTTTATCATCAGGTAGTCATCGGGTATGTCTGAGTTGATTTCTCTTGTTTAACAAAGACATACAAACTGAAAATATATAAAATGTGTAGTTAATCAAAGAAGCTGGAGTGTTTACAGAGCAAGTTTACTTGAATTTAATTACAAATTCTCTGTTCCATGAGTGTGTTAAAATACAGCTTAAAATATCATCTGTTTGCCCAGAGATTACTTTAATTTTTTTTTTTTTGCTTTTTTTTTACTGTGGTGTATTCAAAAGGCAGCAGTAACCTCAGTCTGTGCAGCTTACAGATTTTTACAGCCTTACAGATGGTTACAGAAATTATTTTTATTTTACAAATTCATTGTCTCTGAAAAGCAGCAATAAATAGCTTCAAAACCTTTATAGAATGTGTTTGTGTGATTTATATACAGTATGTTAATACATATCTAATCCTTGCAATCGTTGCAACCCTACTTACAGGGTGACCAGCAGAGGGGTTGAAGTTCAGTTGGTTGAGTTTGAGAATATAACCAAATGGTGGTTTCTGTGGAGAAATCTTAATTATAATTCACAAACCAAAACAGTCAGTTCTTCTTTCGATAATCTTTTGTTAAGGGGACAAACACCTGTAGAGAGTCAAGGTCGTATAAAGGTTGTAAATCCTGTTGCCATTGGGTGAGAGATGGGCACAAACAAAGCATCAGTTTGAAGCACGTAACTGGCTCACAGAAAGAGTTAGTCAGGCTAAAGTACATATGGTCAAGTCAATGGTAACCTAAATTCAATTTTATTGGACCCCACATATAGAGTCTAAGACACATATGCCCATGACTTATGCTGCTGTCATTTATCTCTGTAGTATTCACAATGGATGAGTCCATTCAAATAATATAAAACAAAATCATTTGATTAAAATCTCTGTAATTCTTGGGAACTTTCTTAGCGTAGTCAATGGGGTCAAAGCAAGCTGCACATGACATATAATTATTGTAATGCAAATACATAGTAAACATTTAGATTAAAGTTAGGTGCTCATGGCGTGCCTTGAGAACCTCAACAGCAGGGATTATATAAGAGTTGTGAACAATATGAGGGGCCCATTAAATTGCTTTTGTATAAGAAGATCCTAGCTATACCACTTGGAGTTTTCAAATCTCATACATAATTAGACAGCTAATGGCTGGAAAAGAGACTAGCAGGTCTATCAATCTTCCACAAGTTCAGGAGGGGCTGTCATTATAGCACAGACATCACCGTGTTGTGTAAGGTCATACAGCAGTAAGAGCAGCATAGCAGACTAAGCCAGTAGCACAAGGCCTTGGCATGGTTGCCACTGAATGGTTGGCACACTCATTGGCATATTATACAGGGCAAGAGGACAGTGGTAAATGACCGGTGCTCAGTTTTAAGAGTTTGTTTCTTTCGAGTGTTTGAGACAGATCTGAGGCACCCTTAAGCAACTAGAAAAAAACCCAAGAAAAACTTTTGTAACTCAAGAACTTATTTAGTAAGGCAAACCACTGCACACACATTTGTGGGTAATTCTGTGAAAATGAAGGAAAACAAAATTGCTAACAAAATACATATTAGTGCATATTTGCTTCCACCGAACATTTAGTGGCTGCCTGGAGAATAATGTGCGTATGACTGGAGAGAAGCATAATAGCACTTTAAATAAAGACACACTTCCTTCATTAGAGCAGCTGCGAAGGAACACATCTGCTCCACACATCTGACCTGAAGCTGCCTCACGGCTCATACTGTAACAAACAAAGCAACTGTTATTACTAATACAACTGTGGAATAATTCCAGCCCAGTGCAAGATGCATTTGCACTTGACAGTAATGTGTTTTGCCATCATAGTAAAGTATGCTGTTTACATCATAATTACTTTAGATTGATTGAAGTAATGCCCTTTTTGCTGTTTAAGCTATAGGTATGGGCTGTGAGTACAAAATGTGCTCATTTTGTGAAACTATTTTTCCTGCATATTTTCACTACTTTTGTCAGCATAAGGCATTTAAATTGAAATGTGCATATATTAAGTCTGCCACCTCTCCCTCCTGGAGGCCTGATCTTGCCTCAGTCCCTCATTATGGATGGTAAGGAGATGGAAAGTGGCCCATATGGCGCTTATTACATCAAGCTAACTGTCTGTTGGTAATCAGCCGCCAGGATATGGCTGGAGAACAGCCACATCTTCTCCGATAGCAGGGCTGAGCAGTACAGCACAGGGACAGAGCCAGATGAATCAGAGATGGTCATCTCTCTATGCCTGTCTATGCATTACAGAGAATATTGACCATTACATTAACCTCTTGAAATTCCCACGCTTTTTTGATATTCCACTTAAACATTTGCAAATGTATCTTAAGATAAAATTTAAAACTTAAGGCTGAAATTAACATAAGATGCTTTACCACTGAACATGCCACAAAATTCTATAATGAAGAGTCCAGATTCCCTTCCTCATCCTTATAGTTTCAGAAATAACTCACCTGGATGTAGTTACATAAACAATAGGCCTTAGGATGCAGATGTACAAAGAAGTCTTCACTGACATTGACTGGACTGTGGCCAATCAAATGTTCCTCACTTCTTGAGTTAAAAGAGGTTTTATTTAATGTGTATGTGCTGTTCAAATGTCAAACTACTCCAGTCCCATGTCTACTCAGACTTTATATGGAAACAAAGATGCTGTTTTGAATTCATTGTTTTTGTGATGTCACAAAAACCATTACATTTACATAAACCTCCTTGGTCAGCCCACATGAGTTTAACCCTCTTTATTTATACTGAATGTGTATTTCAGCCAGGACTGATTTTTGAAGAAGCTCCTTTAGAAACATCATATGTCATAAGTGAGTCTCATGAGTTAAATAAAATACATGAAAACTATTTATTATGGGTCCTTTTATAAAGGGGAGTGGTGAAAAGGCGTCCAGTCTAGGGGTACAAACTAAAACAGTTCATATTCACAAAACACAAACAAACGTAATAGCCTATATACAGTAAGAAACACATAATTTCACACAGAGTGGTTAGAGAGCCATATCAAAAACTGTCAGTTCCCTAATGAAGTAAAAAACAGTCTATTAATCTATAAATTTGTATAAATGGGCTCACATTCTTATTAAACCTTATGTGAGAGAGACTCCAGATTTCACAAGAACATTTATTATTCATTCACAAGCACAAGCCTAAAAAATTACCCTGCCAACCTGCGGTGCAATCATCATCTCAGAGTAGCACTAATTATGTACTCTGATTTCACTGCTGATTCCTACAGTGTCTGCACCAGATGATCCCCAACATGCCTGTCTCATCTCAATTCTATTGGCAATTGCATTATGCAATGAGTCTCCATTACTCGCACCAGGAAAACTGCTCACTACGCTCTGAGACAGCCACTAATTAAGAGGACCGTTTTGCAGCTCTGTAGTAGATGTTGTAGTATCAGCCACACTGTGCTGGGGGTTTTGTGATATCTGTCTAAGCTTGGTCTCAGCATTAGATGGACTTGAAGGGTTATATTAGTGTTTTTCAAATTAGTCCCCTTCTCTTGCAACTGCAATGCATGGACAATTATTTCAGCATGTTTACTTACAAAACTACAGAAAATACATTCAAAAAGAAGCCCATGGGCAGGTGCTGAATTCCATATACACAAAACATCTGCTATTCATGTTACCCATAAGTGGTTTACTCTTAAAATGTGTCAGGAACCTTAAGGGAATTTCTGAAGATGGTAAAAAGAAGTTAATTAATTAATTAATTAATCAGTCCATCAGTTCCAGAAGATGAGGCCACATGCATACGCTGGGATTTATCTCCTTTATTAGCTCATGGTATAGGAGTCTTAACATCCTTCTGTCAGCTGGATGTGTCATTCGCACTAATAATTCAGAGAAAAAACATTTGTTTTCTGGATTTCTCCTTTTGTTTGTCTCTTTATCGATTTACCCAAATTATACACTTCATGCAAGTATAAAGACTTTAAATAGTGACTTTTCCATTTAGCGTTTTTTTTGTTGTTGTTGACATCAGTAGAATGAAAAATAGTGGATGGAAGGAAAATTGTCTTACTGAAAGTTTCAACTGCCCAATGACTTCTAGTCAACAGGTTTCCCTTCATTACTGTGGCGATTCATTTCCAACATATCTGTGATAACTGATGCTACACTACCAACACAGCAGATAGAGATTAGACTGACA
>JBBPDE010000128.1:22120576-22135070 GCA_037974605.1 Nannopetersius ansorgii
GCACCTCCACATCATTGCATTGAGTTTTTATTCACGATTTGTATAGGGTCCCAACTTTTTTGGAATCCGGTTTGTATTACTTTTAAAAACATATGTAACCAGTATTTTATTAAATGGTGGTAGTGGATTTGAGCAACATAATGTATTGTGATGGCGTTGTGTGGGTATGGAGGACGCAACAGCGGGAGAGAACTTTAGAATAAAATGAGCTTTAATGAACTTAGACACAGAAAGAGATCCAAGACCCCCGAACAAAACAAGTCCTTCATGACACAGGTTCAAGTTCCAGACCACAGAAGTCTAGGCTCTAGATACTCATAGGCTCACTCGCAATGATGGCCAGTAATGTTAGTCTGCTTCTCGCAGACCCATTTTAGGTGAGAGCCTTCTCACTGACTTCGGCCTGTAGAAAGAGAGGGGAGTGGCAGACTATCACCGTCTATCGTGCATGCCTTGGGGAAGCCGTTGCCTAGCGTTTTTTCCTCCGGACTCCATTCCGTGTTCCAACTGCCACTTGAAGCGGCAGACGGGAGTTAGCCCGAGCGGGACAGGCGAGGCGCGAGTCCCTGTTTCTTTTCGTACCACACAGGCAGTAATGAAACTCAAACAGACACAACTAGGATAGGAATGTGGTGACAGCACACCCTCTCTCCAGACCGGCTGACTTTAAAGCTGTGTCACGCAGAGAGGCTCGATACAAAAAGCCAATCACAAGACAGAGACCGTTACTCTAAACAAGGGAACATATATCCACAAATACTAGACCAGTGAGCTTGTGATCAGGTGCCTAGCAACCCAGCTGACTCGCATGTAGAACCTCAAGCTTCTACACCTGGGTTTCCCCGGCACCGAGCTCAGACACAACACACATGACATCACGCAGACGAGACAAGACATGGTTACCTTTAATACTCGAGTCGGGAGCCAGTGGGTGTGTGGTCGAGGTGGCCCAGATGTGACATTTAGTTGGGGTCATTGAGGAGAAATTTTAAACCAAAACTTCAGGCCACTGGATTTTTTCCAAACCAAAACACTGTTATGTTTAAGCGCTTTAATAAGTTTGGGTTTTTTTTCTAATTTCATATGGTGCGCAGAACTTAATGTTTGAGTCTGTAGCTTAAATGCTGGTACCCCCCCCCCACCCCCAGTTGAGCATGAACCTGTACGTAGCAGTACTGGGGGTCATGTCCACCCTCCCTCTGGCCGCTGAGGGCACTTAACATCCGTACTGACTAGTCACAGCCCTGAAGGATAGTGTCTTCTTTGTGTGCCAGAGTGAGGGATAAAAGAGAGGCAGGACAGGATGCATTACGCAACAGCATGGGAGAAAGCAGTGTTTTCTCCAGGCTCAGTGACCTGGGAGAGCAGGAATAAAGGAAAGATGGAGGGACAGAGAGAGACACTCACACTGCCATGGGCTTAATGGTACACTCAGAGCTGCAGTGATGGAGCCCAGACTCAAACAGGCCTCCATGGCCAACTCCAGGGCCAGCTGACATGTCAGCTGTCACAAATAGAAATAAGAGACAGAAGACTGGGGATGAGGTACATAACAGCTTGTCAGACATACAAAATTCCTTACAGTGAAAAATAAGGATGAAGTGAAATTCAGGGATCCACAATTTGAAGGTCATATTTTCATCCATATGTAAAGGAGAGAAAATGTGTCAACAAACACCAACACCATAAATATGATAATAGTAACAGTATAAACACAATTTACCAAAGCATTATTATAACAGTTTATTGTCTATATCTGTGTGACTAGATTAGGTGTGAGGTTTTCAAAGGAAAATGCACCAAAGCCAAGAATTTCAAGGTCATTTCCTCTTCCATTTATAAAAACTAAAGACTGTATGAATGAAAACCAAAACACAATGATTCCATAGAAAGCTGTTTTTATCCCCATGAGTAAATGAGCTACATTCATACTGTTTTTTATTAAAGATATACCCTGAAAATGAAAGCAGCCAGCACACAAAATCCACCAAAAATTGCAACAATACAGTTCCACAGAACAAGCTTTTCGTAGATGATTCATCAAAAAACTTCACTGACAAGGCTCAAGAGTGGTGTAACAGTTTAAATGTTGGTCCAACCATCTGGAGAATGAAAGTTCAATGACGATGTTACAGCCATTCATGAACAGGCAGCCACTGATTTTGTATTGGTAGGATCACTCATCACAGTGCAGGCCAGTGTGGACATCTGTTAGCTGACGTAAAAGAATTGGTGGCTGGTGTTCACATCCAAGTGCATTGTTCTGACCCATGACGAAATAATGACGTGGCTTTACGTAACTCCAAGAAGGCATAACCAGCCAGTGCTGGTGTTATCGTGTGATTGGGGGAGTCTTACCTAGTGGGTGAAGCTGGACACGATTAAATCGGGTAGAAAATTGGAATAATAAAACAAAAAAGAACCAAAATGACTCAATGGGTGAGTCAAAAAGCAAACCTGTGTCATCATCATATAATAAATGAGTCATTCCCTTGTTTCACTCTGAATGATTCTTTCTGGCACCTTTTTTGATCAATATAAGTACAATAGGGAGGAGAAATTGAAAGGAGAAGCACCAGGGGTCTACTAGCGGTTGTCCCACTTGGATTTGTCCTCACGAGCTGTTTGCATATGCTGGGTAGGATTACACTGATCCAACTTAATGCCTTAGACCATGCAATCATTCATAACTACAGCGGGGACTGTGGTGGGCTGGCCTAGGCCAAACCTACAGCCCCCAGTCCCCCACTACCATCTGTCACCACTGCCACGCCAGCCGGATTAACTTCGAGGAAGATGCCAAGAGTGGGAGTGTGTTGGTGGGTGGGTCAGTGAGTGGGCATTTAGAGGGAGACATACATTCCCTGATGGTATCTTTGCAATGGAAATGTCAGACCAATGCTTGGCCTCTTTTTAACTCATTGTTCTGTGTGCAGGTTTAGAGTGTGCAATATTGGGCAGTTTTCACTTTAGGGTGCTAAGACATTGTGCAGCATCTTACGTGCAATAGTGTTACCATGTGTGGAATCATGCGCAGTTTATTTTTAAGGGGTGCTAAATAATTTCATTATGTGTAATATTTCATTGTTATCATGTGAAACAGTCTTGCCATGTCTAATATCACTGCTTGTGTCAAAACTGCTTATCCAATTCTGATCTTTTTTATTCGCAATAACATAATCCTAACCAACATTTTTAGTATATGTAACTGTAAGTTGCTTATATATAGTATTACCGCCCCAGCATTTGTAAACAGAATTTTGCAGAATGTTTATTGGCTTTTTTTTAGACCTTATATTTTATATTTCACCTGTTTCTGTGTCTCTGTTTCTGTGTCTGTGCAGTCATAATATAAGCAATTTCCTCTAGAATCAGTAAAGTCTTCTGATTCTGATTCTGATTGTGAAAACCCTGTGTAATCATAGGCTAAGAGAAGATGACTGTTACTGTGGCTTACTGAAAGTGTGCCGAATTGTAAGGCTCAGAAGGATAATGGGTCTTTTAATTACACAGTTAGTACCACATCAGGGATATTTCCCACAGTGATGAGTTCAGGCAAAGTTCTGAAGTGATGGTTCACACAAAAATATAATTTTTACATAAGCTACCATGACTTGTTAGCTACACTAGCCACACAGCTCAAGTGGAAAGCTGAAGGAGTAAATATCAGGACACAGTCACAGTCAGGTTTTGGCTGATGGACACTTTTATTTATTTTACCCATGCTTCCAAAACAGATGCTAACCAAATCAAAAATAATTTCTGATCCTTTAAGGATGTTTTCACATATAGTCCTCTGTATGTGAAAGGAACTGAACTCAGTACTCTAGAAGTGGTCCAATAGAAAGTGGACCAACAGAAAGGGAACTCAGTTCTTTTTGTGTTCACACAGTGAGTTCATTTGAGAGGGCACTTGGTTCTCTTTCTGCTTCACTTCAGCTCAGATGGGTTCTCAGTTCTTTCTCTGTTCACACTTTAAGTTCCTTATCCAACCTGCTGCTGCTGTTTCTTCACATTGAAACGGACCATGTGTGAATACACCCTAAGACAATTATTGAGCTCCAGTGATAAATGCCTGTATTTTAAATCAGTTGTATTGTTTTTTTCAGCATTAGATTGACGGGCTTAGTTATAGAATAGATCAGTCAGTGATAAATCATTTCATTGTCTTATTGTTACTATATGCATTTGCCTTACCATGTGAAATATCACTTCTTATGTCAATACTACTTATCTACAGTGAGGAACACAAGTGTTTGAACACCCTGCAATTTTACAAGTTCTCCCACTTAGAAATCATGGAGGGGTCTGAAATTCACATTGTAGGTGCATTCCCACTGTGAGAGATTGTATTGCACTGCTGCACATAAATATTTGTACACCTGGCAATCAGCAAGAATTCTGGCTCTCAAAGACTTGTTACTCTGCCATTAAGAAGTCCACCTCTACTCCACTTAGTAGTACCTGTCTGAACTCTTTAAAGACACCTGTCAATCCCACAGTCAGTCAGACACCAACTACTACCATGGGCAAGACCAAAGAGCTGTCCAAAGACACCAG
Source organism: Nannopetersius ansorgii (assembly GCA_037974605.1). NCBI lineage: Eukaryota > Metazoa > Chordata > Actinopteri > Characiformes > Alestidae > Nannopetersius > Nannopetersius ansorgii. Next base: position 22,125,137 of record JBBPDE010000128.1, read on the forward strand.
AGACAAAATTACAGACCTCCACAAGGCTGGAAAGGGCTACAGGGCAAATGTCAAGCAGCTTGGTGAAAACAGATCAACTGTTGGAGCAATTATCAGAAAATGGCAGAGGCTAAAGACGACTGTCAGTCTCCCCCAGACTAGGGCTCCATAAGATCTCACACTGTGATGATAAGAAAGGTGAGGAATCAGCCCAGAACTACATGGGAGGAGCTGGTCAATGACGTGAAGAGAGCTGGGACCACAGTTTCAAAGGTCACTGTCAGTAGAACACTACGCCGTCATGGTTTCTAATCACAGAAGGTTCTCCTGCTCATCACATGACCATCCAGATGATCCAGAGGAGGCATGGGAGAAGTCATGTAGTCAGATGAGACAAAAATAGAACTTTTTGGTCTAAACTTCACCCACCGTGTTTGGAGGAAAAAGGAGGAGGAGATGCATCCAAAGAACACAATCCCTTTTGTGAAGAGTGGGGGTGGAAACATCATGCTTTGGGGGAGCAAAATCTTTGGAGGAGCTGAAACTCCATGTTGCTCAGTGCCAGCCATGGAACCTGACAGATCTAGAGGAGATCTGTTTGGAGGACTGGGCCAAAATCCCTGTTGCAGTGCAAACCTGGTCAAGAACTACAGAAAACGTTTGAACTCTCTAATTGCAAACAAAGATTTTCTCAGGTGTTCAAATACTTCAAATGTGCAGCAGTGCAATACAAATAAATTCTTTACAAATCATACAATGTGATTTCCTGATATTTTTTTTTACATTCTGTCTCGCACAGTGAGAATGCACCTACAATGTGAATTTCAGACCCCTCCATGATTTCTAAGTGGCACTGCTATTTGCAATAACATACTGCTAACCAATGTTTGTGTTAATAGTAATTTGTAATAAGTAATGAGTAATTTACTGTAGGTTATATGTATATAGTATTAACAGTGCAGCAATTGTGGATAAAGCATAGTGCATTTTGCAGAATGTTTATTTGAACCAACAGCGTGCTTCACATTTAAGACAGTAATCTATATGCAGCTAACCTCAATTATAGAACAGATCAGTCAGTCTGTTTTATTGTATATTGTGAAACGACATTTAAAGTGTGTTAATTTCTCATTTCTCTCTCTCTCTCTCTCTCTCTCTCTCTCTCTCTCTCTCTCTCTCTCTCTCTCTCTCTCTCTCTCTCTCTCTCACAGAATCAATAAGAAGGGGAGCAATGAGGAAATCTTGGCCATTGTGACAGCAGACACTTCATTCCCATTTAACACCCATTTAGAAACCTGTGCCTTCAGTAAAGCCCTCTAGGAACATCTGGTTTTAAGATACTAAGAAGGAGTACACACATGGACACATACACTCACATTGCACACAATATAGCGTTGGATACTGCTGGTGACTCCAGTTCTGCTGCTTCTCTGCTAAAACTGGATGAGGAACATTTAGGGTGGCGTTCCTCCTAATTCTGAGTCCTACTTTCTGTGTTGAACTCAAGTCAATGTGCTACTATTGACATCATATCAGAGGAGAACCCTCTCTGTGCAATATCAGTCAATATTAGTGTGAAGTTGTGGTGTGGAAGTAGATTATGGATGACTGTGCTCAGTCACTTTATTTTTGTAATGCTGTTTTCCTAATTTCTATTTTTCTAAAGTTAATTTTCCCTCCCAATGAGTGATAAAGGACCCCCTCGGAAGCTTAAATGAGGTCTTTGGACTCTGTATGAGGCTTAGAACTCATATAAGGCTTTGGGAAAGAAATCATCATTTCATAATCAGGGTAAAAGCCATAGCATATCGCTTCTACCACAAAGATTAATTTAAGGTAGCCTGCAATGTGTCAGTGATAAACTGGGCTCAGACTGATGTCCTATCAAGCTTCCACTTTAAGTTTGAGAACACAGGAGGACATGCAGGCTAATACTTTGGATAACTAAATCAGGTCCCTACAAGTTACTGAAGTTAGCCATTCTCTGCCTATGTGTGGCCTCTCAGCTGACATCATTTTTTAATTGATCTGCATATCAAGACATTGCTGTTATGTGTATGTTTGTACGCGCGTGTGGTTGTATGTGTGACAGCATGGACATTTTACAAACAGACTGTTGATTATGTTTTGACCTGACCTCTTTACCGGCGTTTGTGAATACGTGAAACCTCTTCTTTAAGCTGCTATCCTTGTACTGTGTGCTCTGAAGATACCCAGCCTTATTCCTGGAGAAAAACTACCCTGAAGATACCATTTCCACACATTATGGACATTCTTCAACTAAACACAAAATGGGACTATATGTTAAGGGACACAGAGGGAACTATTTGTCTTATATTTAATCTTATGCAAAAGTTTGGTCCCCCCTGGTCAAATGAAAGGTTTCATTGATTTTCCAAGTGAAAAGTGAAACTCACGTTCTCTACAGAGAACATACATTCTGATGCACAATTACTGGAAAATATAACTTCAAATGTGACCTTATACACACATTATGAAACAGGTTTGTTCCCCATACAGGATGTGTTAATTCACATTCACTTAGAAAATCAACTAAATGTGTAGTTTGATATGCTGTTTGTGTTAGCCATCTTATAGCCTTTTGAGTCGCTGACCACAGAGTTGCTTTCGCTGGATATTTTTAGGTGGTGTGTGATGTGTGTGAGCTGAGAAATATTGCTGTGCCCAGTACAGTTGTACTAGTGTAACTGCCATGTTATTGTCCACCACCTGAAGAACATCTGGACAGCAGTGGCCCTGTGGTCAGAAACTGGCCAGTCATGAAGTGGATAGTGGATGAGTGACACATTCTAGATAAGAACAAATGGGCTACAGTCTGTAATGGTGCACCTTCAATTCAATTTTATTTTGAACCGACACCTAAGGTATATATTGGACCTATAACAGGGGTGACCAGTTCATGTACTGGAGGGCCGGCGTCCAGCAGAGTCTGGTGGTTACCCTCCTCAACCACACTCACTAAGCCTGGCGATTAACAGGTGAGTTGAATAAGGTGTGTTTGAGCTTGGAAATCATCAAACTCTGCTGGATACCAACCCTCCAGGGTAACAGCTGGCCACTCCTGATCTATAAAGTGTCCAGTCAGAGTGTAACCTCTTGTCAGATCCATTAGGCTCTTTGTTAACATGAGCTGCACTTTTTTATTGTGTTCAATATTTTACTCATCAGTCTCACCATTAATGCATTATCTCCTCCAGTACAAGAGAGAGAAAGGAAATCTCTTTCTGAATACAATACACAACCTACACAACCATCAGGACTTTCACATTCAGGCACATCTCATTTAAGTTTAAAAGAAGATGTTGTTGAAGCGATCACAGCCTGATCACAGAGTTTCTTCATTTCATTCCTAACCTGATACAGAATGAAGTGTGTGATTTGTGTGTGGAGCTTCTCCTACTCAATAAGTACCTTTATTCACCTCCCTCCACCACCAATTCACTGAAAGATAAAAAAAGAAGAAAAAAAAACCAACATAAAACAAAGCTGCCAAATTGGTCTAAAGCCAAATTGATGACGTTTTCTTTATGTGACTTGTTTAAGTGTTTCACATGTTTAAGGCTCATCCCTTTAAATGTTACGACGTGTTTTTGAGGATAAACCTATTTGTTAAACTGTTGATATATCAAGAAAACTAAGAGAGTGAATAAATCACAATAAAGGATGGTGTGTCATTAAACATGTTGGTGATATGATCTAATGAGACGGCATCAACTAGGGATTATCTGGTTAAATGTTATGAACAATATGCCAAATGTGTTTTAACCAGATGGAAATGAAATGATCTACAAGACATGCTTAATAGTCCTTTTAGTTGTGAGATTCTACACTGGTAGATTTGAGCATTCATTCAAGTTTAACTCTTTAATTCTTATGAGAGCGAAATGTCTTTTGAGGCGTCATTATGGTTTCTGGAAATTCAGATGCACTGATCTTTGTCTACAGCTCCATCTACTGGGCATTACAAGAACTTGCCTCACTCTTACATGCGCATTAGTCAATTTAATTTTGGTCAATATACGCATTCTCTCTCAATCATTTTCTGTAACTGCTTAATCCACACAAGGGTCGCAGGTATCCGGGCTTATCCCGGGCTAAATGGGCGTAGCAAGGTAAATCAGTATATCCCTGAACGATCATCACAGCTGTGAAACATGTTAGCATGTATTAATTTGAGAAGAAGGAGAAATTATACTTGCTGTAAACTTCTGCTTACTACTGTTAGAACTGTGTGGATCAAAATCTTTAATGTAACAGAGAGTCCCAGAGCCTAAAATAATGCTTAAGTGGGTCTAAAACGGTCTGTGCATGATGTCAGTCAGTTTAGAAAACAGTGGAAGCAGTTTGTCCTGAGGCTACAACAACAGAAAAGTCCTCAAAAGCATAAGAGTTAACTGACAGTATTTTTAGCCTCTAGACGACAGAGATCCATTGAAGCCTCTAGCAGTGGCAGTTTTTACTATTCCTGTGGTCAAAAAAAATGATGAAATTCCTTTCTGGAATACTGTCATCCCCATTTCCCATTACTTTTGGAATAGCATCACTAAGACAGAAAGTCTACTACTGATATTTTAGTTTATGGTCAACTTTGATGTACAAATGTAACGTCCATTTAAAAAATTATATGTACATACAGTTCATAACTGTCTTCCCCCTTCAACATCCAACATGACTGAAATGACCGGAAAGAGGCAGATTTTCAAGAAACCACCATGGAAACTATTGTTTAAGCTGTTACAGTACAAGGACCATACTTCTATGCATTATTCCTGGCATACAGTCAAACATACTTCTAGGTTTAGTGCCTCTAAATGGAAAATTAAATAATTTATTGTATGATATTATATCCTGTCAAACGGCCTAATTATGATATATGCCTCTCATTATAAAATGAGTCAGCCCTATCCTGCTGAGATATAATAGGAGCACTAAACAAATCATTGTTTTGTCAGATGGAGGCTCTAGTAGGAATCTGGCACATAATTAGTATAAAGGAGCACGATCCAAAAAAAAACTGTTCCATAAACATGTCTTAGCAAGCCTGGCTGTTTCACAAAACTAAAAAGCAGTTCTTATGCCCAAAATGTTAACTCTAAGCCCTCATCAGTGAATAATAATAATAACGGCTGGGTTTTCCTCAAATATTTATGTTTTATGGGACTGTAATGATATTTTAATAAATCTTTCAGAACTGCACATGTTGAAGGAAGAAGTAATTTTAGAGAACAGTGAGGAATTTGATACCAATGTAGCTCATTTCAGATAAAAACAAAACAAATGACACAATAAAGAATTCATCAGCATAAATATTTAAGCCAAAGGGGAAGGAGGCTTGCTTAGTTTGACGTATTTATGCTTAATGTTCATGTCCTCTCTCGTTTACTCTAAAAATTGTTATAATGACACAAATGAGTCACCAACTCATTTAACTAGACTACTATTTCAAATATAGAACTACTGCAGTTGTGTAACTTTATAGTCACACGTCAACACAACACAGGACAGCAGACAGTGAGAACAGTGTGAAATTCGTTCTCTGCATTTAACCCATTCACCAAGTGAAGCAGCAGGCAGCCAGGAACACAGTACCCAGGAAGCAGTGTGTGGGGATGGCGCCTCGCTCAGTGGTAACTCAATGGTGCCACTAGCAGTCCTGCGATTTGAAACCACAACCTTCTGGCTGCAGCGGCCACTCCCTAACCACCGGGCCACCACCTGCCGCTCCATTTAATAAAGCATTAAAGTCATAATTAAAGCAATGGCAGAGAACACATTTACAAAACTGTCCCCTGAAGCCAAGTGTAGTCCACTGGCCAACATGTGTTTGGTGTCCAGAGATTACTTCACTAATTTTGCACTGGAGCTGCAAGACCAAAGTATAGGATGGGCCACAAATAAGTAGCCCACCTCCGGCGATAGTATGACAACATAATCAAGCAAGTGGATTATTTTTGTTTGTATGCCCACAACTCAGCAACCCCTGACATTCCTCGGCCCGGCCGTTTTTTCCCAGCCAATGCCGTATTTTGTAATCGTATTCCAATCATTTTTATTCAGCGTGGCAGCGGTATTGGAGGCAGGCTACTTATCCATGGACCACCCTGTAGCAAATAAGTAATGGGAATTTAAAGCCATTTAGCATCGTCCTAATAGAAGTCTAATAGAACATTAATAGAAGTCTAATAGAATATTATCTCAGATAACATAGTTATTGGATAATCTATATCAACATGCTTTACTAATACTGTATGACTTGCTGTTGTGAATAAAATGGATAAAAGTAGATTGTATAATTAAAAATCTTAAAGGTTTTTGTGTATACTATAATCTATACTATATACTATAATGATGTCATGCAGCATCAGACTCCATGCAAGCAAAAGGAGTCTGTTTAAGGCCGCCAGTGTGTGATGATTTGGGTATGCAGTCTGCTAAATGCTAACAGGTATCTGTAAGATTTGAAAACCCTCAGGCTCTGAGCTCCAATGCAAAACTAAAGAAGCAAACTGGACATGTCCTGGCTGGTCTCGGGATGGGGCCAAAACTGTGTAAAAGTTTTGTTGAGCTATCGCCCTAAGGTGTTGGCCTGGGCAGAATGGGCTAGAGGTCATCAACCACAAACACAGCAATCTTGGCCAGAAAAATGCTCACTGTGCCATATCGAATCAGCCTGATCTCCACAGTGAGCAAGAAGTCCCGGGGCTGACCCAGAGGCTTCTGCAGGGAGATTAACCCACCATGGGTCATCTTCTGAACATTGAAGAACTCTTCCACATCACCGTCCACGATCGTGAGCTGGACGTCGTCCCCAGGGACAGAGCTGGACGGGCCCATGCGGAACACAGCAGCAGGTGTGGGGATGTTGGTGGGAAAGGTGAGGTTGTAGAAGGAGATTCTCAGAGGCAGAGACGCACACTCACTCTTCTCGCAAGGTAAACGCTCACAGCGCCTGTTGAGACCATGAAGAGAGTGGAATGAAATGGATGAACTGAATTAAAAATAGGAATATGGTAAAGATAATAATGTGGTATTCACAGAATTTGGTTTGGTAACTTACCACTTACCCCAGATGTAACTGAGTTTGGCCCTGTCTGGAGTCCAGTGTTGCTTACAAATACCCAAATTGTTTCCACAAAAATTTATCAAAACTTCTCTCAAACCACTCAAACCACACCAATCTCTTCATTAAAGTAGTGAAAAACCACAACCAAAACCTAAACCACACTGAAAAGTTGCAGACATATTTATGGAAAAGATTTGGGAGACTATTGACTTAGTGTTTGATATAAGTTTGCTCTAAACTGAAAAATCTAAATTTGAACTCCAAGCATCTCTTGTATGACTGCAACTGAGACAAGTAGACTTATGTCGAAAGTACATTTTTTTCTTTTGCAGTTGTTCCTTTTAGCTATGTAAAATGTAAGTAGTCAAACTGGTGAATTTGTGTACAAAAGGATATCACAGGAATACATAGATTTCATTGCAAAGACTTTGCAAAATATCTATACTTGTGACAAAATGAGTACAATATAATGCACATATTATGTATTTCTTAACAATTTCTAAAAAATGTGTACTTAAACAAAAAATAGTCTCTAAATATTAAAAAGTACCACCACCATACTGGTGAAATTAAGAGATACCTAATCAGTAAAATGACTTATCAACTTAGCACAATAGCAACTTCGCAGAATCGCAGTATTATCTCACATTGCAAAATACCATAAACGTAAACATAAACATAAACATAAACATAAACAATTAGAAAATGTAAAAATATAGTGACAGTCAAAAAGAATTGTTAACGTTCATTGGGAATACAGTAATGTTTAGCATTTGTTGTTGACCTGTTTATCCTGTCTTTTCATTTAAAACAACAAACAACAAATGTGCAAACATTGTCTTATAATACCTGGCATCCTTGTTTAAGCAAACAGACATGATCAACATAGTAACGACGGCTGCTGAATTTCAGAGCATGACGTATCCGTCGCTGCGCAGCTCTTTTAGACTGACAATATTTAAGTATGTTTTAATTCAGTCTGTAAAATGTCTCAGTCCATGTCACAGAAATCCGCTAATATGTTTAATAGCATGCAGACACGCATGGCAAACACACAGTTCAACACAATATGAGTTTCTCCACAGTCTGAAAAGACCATCTTCACTTATGATTCTCATAAACTCCTTAAAGGTCAGTGACTAAAACCCTCATTTTCTCAGTAGAAGGACAGTAAAGTGCTCACCTGTCAGCTGTGCGGCGGAAGTTGGGTGGACACTCATACGACAGGCAGCGGAACCCTCCCTGGATATTAAAGCAGCTCTGCGTGGCCGAGCAGGCGTGTGTTCCAGCTGCACACTCATCTATGTCTGCACACAGAGTCATATCAAAAGTGAAGAGCCTTTCAAAAGAACGAAGAACCTCTCCATAGTGTGTAAGGTTCTTTAATTAGCCTTTGGATTATATTAATAATAGTTTTATATCTTTAAACAGTTATTGACATTCTAACATCTCTTTTACAAAAATGTCTCTTCTATGGCATTACTCAAAGCGACCTTTTGTGGCTCCCGTTTTAAGAATAGTGCAATCTCCATTTTTAGTCATTTATATATATTTATATATTTTGTTACGTATTTCAAAAATGTTTCATCAATTGTCATAGAAACAACCAAACGATGACATTATTTTATATTAAAAGCTAGAGTAATCTATTCCTACCCCTGTAAAGTTGGGATTTTACAGAGATATGGTTTTGTGCTGAGAGCAGTGATATGTTTCTCTTCTGTACCCTGGCAGGTGCGTCCGTTGGGGGACAGTGTGTAGCCTGTTGGAGGGCAGGTGCATTCGAAGCTGCCAGGAGTGTTCCGACAATGATAGGAGCAAACCTTTCCTCCAGAGGTTAAGGCACATTCATTGATATCTAAAAAGAAGGTTTTTATGCAAAAAAGAAAGGTGTAAAAAACCCTTAAATGATGATGATAATGTTGTATGTTCTCTTTTTAGAACAGATGGAGTCACACTGTAATTTATAACTGTAAATGTTTAAGAAAAATGAATTTAAGTTTTCATAAAAATTTGCAACAAAATAGTAAATATTACTTAATATTTAATAACCTTTGAAACAAAACCTCACTGAAGAATACAGGATACAGTTTTCTCAAAAGCACGGTAAACAACTTTTTTAGAACCTTTAAAGTTACACAAAACAAATAGATTTCCTTGCAAGAGCTAATATCTTTGAGTCTCTAACCTTCACAGGTACGCGCGTCCGTGAGGCTGAGCTGGTACCCACGGCGGCAGTAACACTGATAGGACCCGTAGACGTTGGCACACTCCTGGCTACATGGGTTGCTCTCGCATTCGTTCACATCTAGAGGACAGATCCATTCAGGGCTGAGTAAACACACTCCAGATCTGATCCACTGCTACTCCACTGTTTAACTGCACACTCACCTTCACAGTTCCTGCCATTGCTGGCGATCCTGAATCCAGCATGGCAGCTGCAGCGGTACGACCCGGGAATGTTCTCACATTTATGTGCACACAGATGCCCAGGATCGTTTCTGCATTCCTCAACATCTACCAGGGACAGGTGTGAGAGACTTAGTCTGTCATGTAGGCATCTGTATATCTACATATCAACATATCTGTATATGTGTACATCTAATATAGACACACTGGCCACTTAACTGACAGCCCTGCCTTATAGCACCATCTTACTAGTGTATGAGGCTGTCGATGGTGCACTATATTCTAATATAAAAGTAGTAATCTGAGTTTTTTTCAGATCTAGAGAATGAAGTGTATTTTTTCTCATTTTAAGATATTCAGTATGGTGCAAAGAACTATTGGACCATGCTGGTAGATTAACAGAATTGCTTCCTTATTACATTGCATTGCATTGTTGTTATTACAACTATTATTGCTTATTTT
>JBBPDE010000128.1:22136539-22147243 GCA_037974605.1 Nannopetersius ansorgii
ATTTATCCTCTATAGATTTTGTGAAGTTTCTGAATGTGAGTGAGATCGCTCTTACCCTCACACGTCCTGCTGATAGTGTTAAATGTAAAGCCTGAGCGACACTCGCAGCGGAAGGTACCCAGAAGGTTCACACACTCGTGGCCCTGGCAGGGCCCATGAAGCCCAGTACACTCATCCACATCTAGAGGAGGACAGAGGAGAGTGAGGAGAGTGAGAACCTTGGTGGGCTTTTAAAATGTGATGAAAAATCACTATGGACTGTTCAATTAAATGTAAACAAAAAGCGGATACAATACAACTTAATTACCATCAAGCTTAATTGGTGAATTTGTATTCAACAAAATACATAAGCTTTCCTTCCTGAAGAGCATTTAAATTTAAAAGCTCAAAGCTTCTTACCCAGGCAGTGAGTGCCCTCTGCGTTCAGATGATACCCACGTCCACAGATCACTGAAAACCTCTGACAGGTGTAAGAGCCAACTGTGTTCAAACACGAATGACCAGGTGGGCATGGGCTGTTCTCACTTACACACTCGTTTATGTCTGCGATGAAGAGAAAACAGAGCTATGATAGTTAGAACTACCCTTCACACATTCCCAAAGAGAAAATAACATCAAATGACATCAAGTATCAGCAAACCAGCACACTGCACTTTACAGCACAGATATTCCTGTACTTCCTATATCTTACTTCTATTTGTAATATTTATTGGAACATATTTTTTTATATTGTATTACTTTTGTTTAGCCTTTACAAATTTCTCTTTAATTTAAATGATTTGATAACTTTATTTCACAGTCTTACGTGAAAACTCCACATGCACGAGAACAGGACCGTATACGATCGTATGCTAAGAACAAGAATGGTATTTAATAGTCATGGAATGTTTTAACATGGACAGTCTAACCAATGCAGCTTCCGACTGCGTCCTGGATGAAGCCGACGCCACACTGTTGTCGTGGCCGGCAGCGGAACGAGCCAGGAGTGTTCTGACATGTGAACTCAGGACCGCAGTTGTGTGTCCCCACCACGCATTCATCAATATCTAAAAGAAATGGAAAAAAAGAATATATGAGACACTTTGAGCCATCGTTAGAGCTAATATGGTTTAAAGTGGTCCAGATGTTAACCATTGCAGGTGTTGTGGTCGGTCAGCTCATAGCCTGTGCCGCAGCTGGACTCTCTCTGGCAGCGGTACGAGCCCTCAGTGTTAATGCACCTCTCTCCCAACCTGCAGCTATAAACACCTGCCAGACACTCATTAAAATCTGACAACAAACAGAGAACAAAGGGAAGATCTTAGGACAGAGGTTGTAATTTTTTGATAATTCCATTCAGTTGGATCACATTTCTTTAGGCAATGATTCAGTACATCATGAAAGATCCATGTGATCTTGACTCAGTTATTCATTCATTAATTTTCTGTAATTGTTTACTCCTTACTACGGCCATGTGAACCCAGAGCCTATCCGGGGGTCTATGGGCGCGAGGCAGGGGACTCACCCTGGGTAGGGTGTCAGCCCAACACTGTGACTCAGTTATTTTGGCGGCATTCAAAATGTCATTTAACAAATCCAGTATGACATAAAAATATGAAAATACAAATATATGAAAATATAAAATAAAAATACTAACATTTTAAAAATATAAAACATGTCCAATTTTATGTCTCTGTATCATTTGAAGCCACCTGCTGGTAGATTAACAGAATTGCTTCCTTATTACATTGCATTGCATTGTTATTATTACATTACATTGACAATTGTCTCCTGTAAAGTTAGTATTTTGGAGGTACATGTTTTTGTTTTGGTAATGACATGGAGGAACTACTACATAGTTGTTACTCTTGGGCTATTTTCAAATGTCCAAATTCAAAAATCCGTAATTTTTATTGTCTACATGAAATCCTTGGGCTATTTCCAAATGTAAAAATAGAATGTAGACAATAAAGAAATAAGCATTTTTACATTTGAAAATTGCCCAAGTATTTCATTTAAACAAAAAAATAGAGCATTTTATTACACATTAACATGTTCTATGTTAACGCAGTCCGCAAAATTTATGTGAGAATTGCTTAAGAGTTTGCATGAGAATAAACTTAATATGTATTATTCAAGAGCTTCGCAGAAACAATACTGTTTATTATTCAGTAACTAATACTGGCGAAAAGTGATGTACTAAAGTTACCTTCACAGCTGTAGCCATCAGATGTAAGGCGGTAGCCCTCCAGACACACACAGGAACCATTTCCAATGCACAACTGAGAGCATCTTGTTACCCCTTCTGTGTCAGACACAGTACATACAGCATTCAGGGCATTTGGAGGGTGTGCTGCTGACATGCTGCATTGTCCAATGAAAGGCTGAGTCTTACCTGCACATAAGTCAGTGTTCCCTGTATGCCCTCTGTTGCCAGCAGCAGTGTTATTCAGCAAAGGGGACACTGTGTGAGGACAAAAACAAGCTTGAAGTGGGTACATCATTAATATTGCCGGGGTGTGTTCATCTTCTAGGCCACACAGGCTAAATATGAAATGGCTTCCCTATGTACTGAACTACTCCTGCATTCAAACTGCATATTTCTTCTAATAAACAGTAATTTGGGACACATGCCATGTGTGTACAGTTCAATACTGAACAAATATTGCAGTATTTGTGTCTAGAAGCCATATTTTCATAATTTACACAACACACTTTATAGGGAGCCTTTTGTGATACGGCCCTAGTCTTATAACTCAGGAACTAATCATAGAGGGGTAAGGCCACTACAGCTCACTTGAAAGTGCCTCTATAACAGTTTGATTTGAATATGATTATTTTGGTATCATTTGTAATTACTTTTTTATATACACCAACTCCAAAAATAGAATAAATAATTGAGTTATTTATACAGACGTGGGATAAGATAATAAAATCAAGATCATTTTGTGCCTTTTTTCCTTCTTAAATGTCCTAAGAAGTTTATTTTAGCCAAATATGACCCATTATCTTATTAAGTGTATATTTTTGCATTATTATAATCAATTATAAAAGCCCAAAACGGATGAAGTTGATTCAGCACCTCGAGCCTGAAGTACTAGTGTACACCCACAATAAATGCTCCTTTGTTCCTTTGACTTGAGCTGTAGCAAATCATCCCGGAATGCTCCTGGAAGTGCCAACAACTGATTATTTGCTTTAGCATTACTCATGCATGAGCCAGGGTGAGAAAAAGTAAGTATTCCATCAACATGCTGCTACCTTGTGTCCCCAGTGCGAGGGAACTGTGCTTTTTGCCTTCGCAGCAGGCCTGGGCCACACTCTGGCAGGACACACCGACAGATAACTGCAACACACACTCGCCAGAATCCCTCTGAGCCAGCAAGCCCAGCACACAACACTCACAGCACATCTGAATAAACACATTACAAGACTCAGCAAACAAGTTTGAATGAAAATATATAGTATGTAACTGTACATACACCAATACAATCAGCATCATGATTATTGACATTTTATAAAAGAAAAAAAAAGATTAGGAATAAATCTAACCTTGAATAAAGGAACACATTCTTATATATATATAAATATAATTGTGATTATTCATTACTTCTGAGCTACTGGAACTTAAACTGGAACTAGGATAAAAAAGCCTGTTAAGTACAAAGATCTGTGATGTTTTAGTGCTTTTTCCCTGTAAATGCTAGGCTGCCTTTGCCAAAAAGCTAAAATTGTGTGTCTAATAGTGAGGCTGCACACAGTAATATGTGCAGCAATGCCAGTAATCATGACACACATGATTTTGATTATTAGGCTAATACATGTGTAACAAACAGTGACGCTTTTATGTAATAACACAGGTCAGTTGTTTTTCATGCTGATTTCAAATCTCTATTTAGTTTTTCCCCACACATAGCATTTTTGTGATGAAACTAGTTCTATACTGCATGATAGTTGGTATAATTAGTATATAATAATCATATTCTAAGCGTATTGTGAAGAAACAGTAGTAGCTGACTGACACTGATCATTATATCTAAGCCATTAAATCTTTCCCAGTGAAAACAATTGAAACAGAAAAAGTGGTTTAGAAAAGTGTGTTGTGGTTTCTGAAGAAACTTTTTTTGTTGACCTGAATAATCATTCATATTTATTCAGTAAATGTTTATGCATGTATATATTTAAGATCTAGTCTGTGGTTATGCACCATTGGCAGCCATCCTTCAATTAAAGGGATCTATTTAAACTTCCTTAGAAAACCCTTCCTCTTACAGTGGAGTTAGAAACCACACACCATCTGCTGATACACAATGTGTGTTCACTCTAGCCCATCCTTGGTGGTCAGTTTCTAGCCCCTCTAGGTTGGATATTTTTGGATTGTGCACCATTCTCAACCTTTCAAGAGGATGTTTCCTTGACACGTGATAGACAGTGTGTTTAAACTGTAAATAATCAGTGATAATCTGTTATAAAGGTTTATACATACACCTTATAACACATATAGACACATACTTGGGCTGTCTTGACTTCACAGGAGTCTGCCTGCATTGTCGAGAGCTCACACACTCCTTGTCTTTTTGCGCTGTCCATTCCCTGTGCACAGAATCTGTCTTTCACTGCAGAGTCACAGCACTGCTTCTGAGCCAACCTGAGCCAACAGAGGAGCACTTACATTTACCTTCTGCATACACAGAACCTGTGAAACCTTTGACATAAATGGAAAAAGTATTGCAAAACCATAGAACCATGTGGAACAATGATCTATTCATGCTGAGTGGAGAGAGTAAGGCCTGTGAAATAGATCATTCAATTTAGAGTGAAGCCTTTAGAAATACACAGCTATAAAATCTCCCCTACCAGCCAATCTTCCAGCCAATAAATTCCAGAGCTGTAATGGAACTGAGGGCTAGTTACCTTAGCATACAGTCCCACAAAGGTTTGGAATCACTTGCCTTATAAGCAATTTCAACTATTTGCAATGTGTTAGTGAATACCTTTCAAGAAGTCTACACACACGCGCACACACACACACACACACACATATTTTTATAAACCCCGCTTATACATTCCAAGAGCATCCACACAGAGTGAAAATGCCTCTTTTTATAGTGTAAACCCCCAAAAACGTTCATTTTATATATGTGTAAAATGTTACATAATACTTATAGGAAATATAATCATTATATAATGATACCTGCCATAAGTATTGCTCTCCTCTTTAGAAATATGATGATGTTAGGAAATCATATTTTAATTTAACTTGATTCTCAATGTTTTACACATTTCTCAGACATTCCAAGACATGGACTATCACTGAATCCACCACAGCAGTAGTAATCTTTGAAGTCTGGTACTGTTGTGGACTGGAGCATCATTGAGATCTCACTGTGTAATTAGTTCCCAGTCAGGCAGCTGTGTATAACACAGGCTGAGGAAAAGCTCCGGAACCATTTAACCCAGCCTTTGCAGTTTTGACAGTTATAATGGAGGTCGAAACCAGGTGTGACTCACCTGCAGGGGTAGGAGTGAGATATATGTGGAAGGGAAGCACAGTGTTGACTGCTAAGACCAAATGCTCTTCCATTCCTACAGCAAGCCTTCACAGTCACCTGCCCTCTGACAAACCCTACAGACATTTGCATTACAAAAAAAATAAACAGAAAAAAAGGAACTAGAGCAGTTTTACAAGAACCATGTTAAGTTCTAAAATTCTAAGAACTTAAATGTAGTCACTTTTACTATCGAAAAGACCAGTCTTCAGTGCATTCATATGTAATGTTGATAATCTGGGTAAATGGGTAAATCCCATGTTTATGTTTTGTTTGTTGGCTATTTTTCAACAAGACCCTCCATGAACCTCTTTGTCATACATGTATTTAAAATAAAGAAATAAATCAAAACAAGGGACTTTGCCAAACCCATACCCATCATCCTCCAAACCATTTCATAATTACTTTTTTCATGTTTGGTTCCATATGTGAACATTTCACATAAATCTATTCTGAATTATTTTATTTAATCCTAGCACAATTGTAGATATATTTCTAACTTGCTGTCACTCTTTTTCTGATTAATTCCTCTGACTACACATGGCAGGCTACATACTTAACTAGCTGTTAGCACAAAAAATAGCACAAGATAGTAAAGCATGTTGGTTAAGTTCAAGAAACAACTGGTGAGAACAAAAATCACATTCAGAAATGTATTTTTTTTTTCCTCACATTATTTATGTATATTATGTAGAAAAACCCTATTATTACACTGCAAAATAATAGGCAAAAAGCAGAATCTTTTGATCTAAACATCATGAATAAAAGCATATTTCCAGTAAAATTTAGAGAAACCTGATATGTACAATTTATTCCTACCTGGGTCTGAAAGGACTCCACTATAAAAAAGTCCATATAAAGTGCAGGTTATGGTGATCCATAAGGCTTCCATTCTATACAGGAGCAGATTTTCCCCTTGGCTGCTCTAGCAGGACTCTGCCAGGCTACTGCTGCTGATCTCCTCCAAAAAGCCCTGTATCAGAGCGTCTGCCCCCGGGGGAGGACAATCTCTCCACACTATCCACTCAGTGTTTGATTGCGTTTGCAAAGCTGTGTGTTTAGAAACAGAAACGTCTTTCTTTAAGACCAGTAATTGAATTAAGTGTGTTATCAGAGTTTTAGTTGCTCTTTCTTGACACAGTTCAGGCAGTTAAGCTTTTAATTGTCTATTGGGGCTTTCTGGGCAGTTTCTCAACTTTGATCTGAATGGGAACTTACCAATAAAGTGTTCTAAACCAGCCACAGGAACCATGAAAGAAGAAACTGTGCCAATGACAATGGTGGGTATTACTCTTTGGAGTTTAACAGAACACCATATTACATTACATTACACTTGATCAAGAAGTAAGCATATGCTGTTTTTGACTAATAGATCATAGAAAAATGTATCATAGTAGATCATAGTAATTTATTGTGAACAATTGCACAAAAACACACACAAACTAAAAACCGCAGCACCTTAGCAAGTTTATTGGCTATTTATACATGTCTTTGTGCCATATGCAAAGGCAGTCATCACTCAAATGAACTCAATTACTCAGTTTAAACACAGCATTAACTAAATTTAACCCACCCCATGAAGCAAACTGGTTGATTTTCTTGATGATGCTTACTTTTACGTCTCCTAGAGGTCAGTCTTACAGTGACATCCATCCCAATTATCAAAAATCACTAGATCTCTTGACTTCTAATATAATCTGTGAGGACCGAGATCTAGTCACTTTAAATACACTTAATCATCTGCGGAACCTCTGCCTAGTTAACATGTCAATTCCGGTTGGATAAAAAAAACTGTACAAATCTCTACAGTTTTTACAGAATTTATTTCTAATGATGCACTTATCCAGAGCACCTGATAACATTAAAATAGAGAACAAAACACAAATAAATATAACTAAAACACTTCTAAATGTTCATGTTTCAGAGAAAGTGAAGAATATCTAATGCACAGACACAGTAATTGTGTAGTTGGTGTCACAGTTGCATTGATGCAGTTTCTTTGAACATGTTTTTGTATTCATCCTTAACATCATTCAAAGTAATTATTTTTTACATCAGCATTTATTGTGCCTATATTACATTTCCTACGGAGCTGTATTGCTCTTTACTATGATTCTTAAACAACAGCATTATTGCAAAATTCATATACTGAACTCTAGAGATCAGTTTCTTGGAGGTGAAGGGAAAGAAGGAGGAAGCAAGAGAGACAACATCTCACTAGTCCAGAAAAAAAAGGATAGAGCTTTTCCAGGTAGTTTGATCAGCCCTCCTGATCTTTACTACCATTTTGCTCCTCGGTTGTGTTCTCAGGGCTTTTGTTGTTCTGTGGCTTCTCTAAGCTTTCTGTGTTCTCCACAGGTTCTTCACTCTGGGGGTCTCCCTCAGGGGGGACTTCCTCACTCACAGGTTCTCCCTCAGGGGGGACTTCCTCACTCACAGGTTCTCCCTCAGGGGGGGCTTCACTCACGGGTTCTCCCTCAGGGGGGGCTTCTTCACTCACTGGTTCTCTCGCAGGGGGAGTTTCTTCACTAACTGGTTCTCCCTCAGGGGGGGCTTCTTCACTCATGGGTTCTACAGTATCTCCTGCTGCTGGGGTATCTGGTACGTTTGTTTTGGGTGATGGTTCCGGGGCGGTTTGTGGAGGTTCTGGTACTGGCTCTGGTTCTGGAGCAGTGATCTCCTCCTTCACATCAGGGAATGTCCGGTCCGGATACAGGAGCTTCAGTTGCTCTTCAAAAAAGCTTTCCAGATTAGCACCTACACTAGCCATCTCCGTGTCCTCCTAAAACACACACACATCACACAATGACTCAGGCCCATATGATTATCAGGGATGCAACTGCTGCTAATGAAAATAGCTGACAGTTAATCTCACACTGTTAACATAACAGTAAGTTGCTGTCCAGTTATAAAGTACAGGGAGCCCATCTTCAATTTACAATGGAGATCCGTTCCTACGACAGTCATGTAACCAGAATTTTGATGTCGAAACACACCCTGGCCAAAGTAATAACATATCCTAACACAGCTGTTAAAGCTATAAACACAACTAAGAAAAAATACAAAAACAATTAGGGAACCCATGATAAAAGCCCAAAAATCAGCAAACATAGCAACACAAACAGCGTACTCCCTCACTCATGCGGACATTGCTGCGTATTTTTCTGCCGTGAGCATCATAAATTCAAAACATTGTATCTCGAGATGCTCGTAACTTGATGACCCCTGTACAGTTAAAAATAAAATTACTTTTCTGCCTGAAGAAATTTTTCTGGACAGGGATTGAGCCTGGTCCTTAACTACACAGATTTGTAAATAGAAATATTTAAATAAAAAGGCAAATACTGTTAAGGACAAGGCTCAAAACCTGCAGAAGTCCATTTTACTGCTTGGTACAACACACCAAAAATCACTCAAAATAAGTAATCATATTACCTTGTGAAAAATGGCACAGTTTTTGAAAATAAGCCTCATATCTGACACAAAGTGCTCTATGCTCCGGTAGCCTGGGTTCTGCTTGCACTCCAGTTTGCTCCTCACCACTGACAAGTCCATTGGGGTTTTTATAATCTCGTTATATTCTGGCATGGACTAGAAAAGACATTAGAGTTTATTAACAAAAACAGTCCATTAAACCTTTGGACAACCTGCATTCATACAAATACATACCAACAAATAAGATGGAATAAAAGTGAAATTGTATGTAGGAAATTCTAGAACAGTCTTTTAAATCAACTTCGTAACTTCTGTGAGGAGAGCCAACTTACTGATGGTGATACAGGCTCCTGAAAATCAGTGCTGAGTTCATTGCAGTAGATGCGAAGTAAGAGTCTCTCACATTTCTGTTTTTGGTGAAAAACATGCAATCAAGAGACCGGTGTAGTACAGGTACATCAAATAATTCCTTCAGAAATTGTCCTGCAGAAACACAGATCACAAGTAAAGTGCCAAAATGGAGAGGGAAATTATGAACCATACCCGTTTGTCCATAGGTGTGAATGCATCTGAATCAGGATCCTGCTTAACATTTTTCAAATCCCCTCCGCTTTCAATATCGTACTCCATTTCAGGAGAGTTGAGGTCACGGCAGAATGTGCAGTACCACTCACCACTGCAGACAGAAAAACACCAAGACCTGGTCATGAAGCTCAGGGTCAAAAGAAGCTCGGAAGTATGACCTACTCACACATCTCAGAATCTGAAAACGTATTAATTGATCCCGGAGGAAACTGCTTATGCTACGACTGCACGGACACAAAAATAGGAACAATACAATATAGTCAAAATAAAACTCTGTATACTCTATACTAAATAAACTATTCTATATACACAAAATGCTGTGGTCCATAAGAGAGGTGGGTATAAATACTACAGATAAGTAAACTAAATTACTGCTGAAGCAGTGTACTACGCTCATTTCTCAGGTTCAGACGAAGTATAGACTATAAAATGTGAACGAGGCCCTTACAGTCATCTAAGCCTGCCCAAGAAGTTCATGTTCTTTGGCACACAATGAGATTTATGTTGAGCAACGTTCCTCGTGGTTTTTTTCCTGTAGTTATTAATGTCATGTTCGCATTTCATGATTTAGCCCCGATTTTCCACTTTTAGAAACTGCTGCTAAAAGGCAAATGTATGTTTGCTCAGGACTCGGAAATCGTCTCTGGACTGCTGTGTGTGAATCGTTTAAAGACATGATCTGAAATACACTCTGATGCCTCACTGATGTTCGAAACATAATAAGCAGCTTAAATATCTGGACCTGGTGAGTCCAAATCCTGTAGTTTGAAAAATGTTTGAACCCCGTTTGTGAGTGGCAGTGAGTGTGGCAACCAACTGCCAATGAAAAAGCATCCGAGTCCATCGTTTCACCCATATTCCCTGTCTTGCACATGGTACAGTGTTCATCCCCTGGGCATTTCTACACTTATTTGATTTGATAAGCTGCAATTAACACTTGATGCAGTCTCCTGTGTAATAATATGCATTTGTTGCAGTGTTCATATAATATTCATTCTGGAAGGTTTACATCTCTTTCACACTTTAATATTCCATTTGCACAATGTACATATAAATGCCCAGATTTTAATTTAAGAATGTTAGATTTTAATTTTAACGTAGAATTTACTTATTGTTTTTAATGTTTGCACAGTCAGTAATAGGAGCGGTTCAGGAT
>JBBPDE010000128.1:22152253-22162344 GCA_037974605.1 Nannopetersius ansorgii
GCCGCTTCAGCTCTGACGCAACCCGGAAAAACTATCGGCGTGGATTTTTGCCGATAACCGATAGTTCCGGGAATCAATATCGGTGCCGATTAATCAGCAAAACCGATACATCGGTCGACCTCTACTTAAAAACACTTGAAAAAATGCTCTACAAGTAAAGTCTGAGCTTCACACTGTGAACTGTCACTCTTAACTTCAGATGGTTCCCACGGAGCTGGTGGAGAAGGAGTTCTGGAGACTAGTGAGCAGTATAGAGGAGGATGTGATAGTGGAGTATGGGGCAGATATCAGCTCCAAAGACGTGGGGAGCGGATTTCCAGTCCGAGATGGAAAAAGGAGGCTTATCGGAGATGAGGAGGTAAAGTGTGTGTTGATGACCAGGGGTCTGGCAGTTGAAATAGTTGTTGTTCGTGCAACAATGCACAGTAGACTAGACCATTACTACTTTTTGTGCATTATGAGGTAGGTATCTCTGAAAATATAATGATTTGTCCTAGTGAACAGTGCTGTCTCCCCCAGGACTATGCTAACTCGGGCTGGAATCTGAACAACATGCCGGTGTTGGAACAGTCTGTGCTCACTCACATCAATGCAGACATCTCGGGCATGAAAGTGCCATGGCTGTATGTGGGCATGTGCTTCTCCTCCTTCTGCTGGCACATTGAGGACCACTGGAGCTACTCAATCAATTATCTGCATTGGTAAGCTGATTCACTGTGTGTGTCTTATACAGTGATGAGGCCTGCTTTTGAACCTGGACTAGTTTCAGTAGTAACATTTTTTAGAAAGTGTAGGTAGAGATGACATTGTAGTCTGTTTGAATGTGGCAGTTCACTTCTTATCATACAAAATGAATTATTATAACATTTACATTAAGCATGATATGTGACTGTTAGTATACAGGTTTGTAAAGGTCCAAAATATTTGTAGTAGGCTGTTTTTGAAAATGTAGGATGTATTCCAGATTTGATTTGTGTTATGTTGATTGGGAAGGACCATTGATGGTGTGGATAAAGTATTCATTTCCATTCCTAGGGGGGAACCTAAGACCTGGTATGGGGTTCCAGCTCATGCAGCAGAGCAGCTGGAGGCAGTGATGAAGAAACTTGCTCCAGAGCTGTTTGACTCACAACCAGACCTGCTGCACCAGCTTGTCACAATCATGAACCCCAATGTTCTTATGGAACATGGTGTTCCGGTGGGTTCACTCGGTGTGCTTTGCGATTTGTGCAGAGCTCAAATTGCCTGTGTGTCATGATCACAAAGATTAGGGCTTCAGTTTTAGTATTAATGCCAAGTCATTTACTAGTGTCTGTTTCATCACACAGGTTTATCGGACCAATCAGTGCGCTGGGGAGTTTGTGGTGACCTTCCCAAGAGCTTATCACAGCGGCTTCAACCAGGGTTACAACTTTGCGGAAGCTGTCAACTTCTGTACTGCAGACTGGGTAAGCCCGAGCCCTCAGCAGCTTTCAGTCATGTCCTCTGAAAGTTTCTTCGATATTTCTATTGTATGCACCCAGAGATCATCACTGTGACCACAAAATCTTTAGCAAAATGTTGATTTGTGTAATTTTTATTTCCAGATACGAAGTATACCAAGCTGCACAATGCACAGTGTATTCTGTTTTTAATAGCTGTTCTGGAACAAAATTTGTGTTTAAATCTAGTTGCAAATTTTTGGTTACTGTTTTTTCAGCTTGATCATAAATTCATTCTTTGTGTGGATTAATGTGATTGTGCACCCTGTGTAGCTACCCATGGGTCGCCAGTGTGTGGCACATTACCGGCGGCTGCAGCGTCATTGCGTGTTTTCCCATGAGGAGCTGTTGTGCAAGATGGCAGCAGACCCAGAAAGCTTGGATGTGGAGCTAGCTGCGGCTGTGTTCAAGGAACTAGGAGAGATGATGGATGAGGAGAGCCGACTCAGACAGGTCGTCTATGATATGGTAAGACACTGGGCATCTGCACCAGCAGTGTACTTTATTTTTTTCTCTCCCCAGATCTTCTGCCCAATGAAGATGTCTCCAGCTTCACTCACTAGCTAGAATTTCTTCATTCAAAACGTGTAATGCACTTGAAGAGTTTTGTTTGCCATTTTTGTTGGGTCTCCCAATTACAAGTCCATTGCTTAGATAGTTGTACCAGTCTGGAGTCCACAATTTTTGAGATAGGAAATGTGTAAAAATGATTTGTCTGTTAAATTAATATACCAAAAAACATGTAGCAGCTTGGATTGAGATGATCCATCCATAGACTAAAGCATTCACTGTAAAAACAAGGGGATTGACCATATCCTCAAGACAAAATATCATGGATAGCAAAGAAAAGAACTAAAGCCCCTATTCACATCTCTTCAATAAACTCTACTGTATTTCAAATTCTTTTCCTACAGGGGGTGCAGTCCTCAGAGCAGGAGGTTTTTGAACTAATGCCAGATGATGAGCGGCAGTGTTACAAATGCAAAACCACCTGTTTCCTGTCCGCTCTGACCTGCTCCTGCAGCCCTGAGCGCCTGGCGTGTCTGTACCACACAGCTGACCTTTGTGACTGTCCTCTCACGAAAAAGTGCCTCAGGTCAGCAGACAGTCTGTGACATACACAAGAACTTTTTAGTATTTATCTCAATTTAAATGCTTAAGGAAATTACTTTTTTTAAGTTTGACATTTAAGTGTGTATTTTGCACCTGTCAGTATGTGCAGCGTTGTAACTATTTTTTACTTTCTACTTAAATGTTTATCTTTTCCCAAATCCACAAAAATGTATTCAGCATAAATTATCACACTGCCTCAAAAACACAAAGGTAAAGAGGCCCGTTTTGATGTATGTCCTTGAATAATATAACCATTTATACAGGTGTGCATTTTTGCCTGGTACCAATATTCAGATCCTAAAGTGATAATAGCTTTATTCATGTGTGTGCATTTTTCTCAATATTGTGTAAATCTAATTTAATCTTGCACATAGAAATAGACATTTTCTATAACATGCAGTACAGTAATCCCCCGTTATTCGCGAGATTTACGTTACACGAGCACCCGCGTATAATAAAAAACGGCGTTGTGTTTTGGTTAAAAAAGAAAATGCCTATTTTTATAGTGCAAACCCTAAATATGCCCCCAAATGTGCTCCCAGAACAATTTCATTTTAAACTCGGTTTAATACATTAGCCTTAAAGAAAATAGAGAGGGAGAGAGAGAGACAAACAGAATCCATGCGCTCCGGAAAAGTCACGAGCGCCAGAGGTTTCCGGCAGCCATGCACGGGGAGCCAGAAGAACTAAAATGAGTTTAATATAGATAGATATATATATATATATTTGCAGGTTCCGCATTGTTTTGAATATTTCCGTGTAAAACGGTGGTTTACTGTAGATCATCATGGAACCTAAAAGTAAGCGATTTTTGTTTCACAAGTTTGTAGTGCTCAACAAGGATCTGTGTTGCTACATTGTTGCTGAATTACTGTCATATATTTCTCTACTTTCAGAGAGAATGCCAGTTAAATTGCATAGTTTTGCTCTGGGACCATTGTCTGTTTCATTTAAGCTGTTGTTTGAAATTATATTTCACCCACACCTAGTGGCTATAAACAAATCTATTCATTGCTTTTTCAAAGAAAGCTTATGTTGATCACCGTGTTTGGTTGTGTATGTTACAGGTATAGATATGACCAGGAGGAATTTCCTGCCATGTTGTTTGGTGTAAAGTCACGTGCCCAGTCTTACGACACCTGGGCTAAGAGAGTTTCTGAGGCACTGGCAGCCGATCACAAGAACAAGAAAGGTACGTTGATATCTATCTCACTCGCACTCACACACACACTCTCTCACTCTCACACACACACACACACACACACCCACACACACACACACCCACACACACACACCTTTATCTTTCCTCTGTTCTGTTCCTCAGATCTGATTGAGCTGAAGGTGTTGCTTGAGGATGCAGAAGACAGGAAATACCCAGAAAATGCTCTGTTTCGTAAGCTGAGAGAGATGGTCAAGGAGGCAGAGACCTGTTCCTCTGTTGCCCAGCTGCTGCTCAGCCACAAGCAGAGACACAAGTCAGCAATTCTTCATTCTCATAACAAAATGAATTATAGCTGTTTTATTGCAGTTCCCAGCTGCATTACAGTAAAACTAGCTAATATGCCTTTATATTAAGGACTAAATGGGGGTCAGTGTAATAAATGTTAAGGTTAGTAGGAACAAAATAAACTTGGGTTATATGATTTATTGCCATAACTGTGAAAACGTGTTTCTGATTTTTGTGGTTTAAGAAGGGAGCGCACAGAGAGCAGCCGTATGCGCACAAAATTGACAGTGGAAGAGCTGAAGGCGTTTGTGGAGCAGCTGTTTCGCCTACCCTGCATTATCAGCCAGGCACGCCAAGTCAAAGTGAGCCAACAGATTTACTCTAATCCAAAGTAATGATCTGAGTAAGGAATGATTCTCAATGCCGGTTGTGTGGATACAATACATTTTTGTGTCTTCCCTCTGAAACTCTGTGGAAGCTTATCTCTTAAAGAAACAAATTTTCTGAATTTAACATCCACTCTCAGGCTTTTGTTTTTCATCCCTTGTACTTTTCAAAGCCAAAGATAAGGTTGCTGCATTTAGACACTCTCTTAAACCTTCTCCGGCCATTCTTTCTTATGTCCCCTTCTCACCACAGGAGCTGCTGGAGAATGTAGAAGACTTCCACGAGCGGGCACAGGTGGCCCTGACAGATGAGACCCCAGATTCTGGTAAACTGCAGGCCCTGGTGGACCTGGGCTCCGGTCTGGATGTGGAGCTGCCTGAGTTGCCACGGGTAAAGCAGGAGCTTCAGCAGGCACGCTGGCTGGATGAGGTTCGCCTCACCCTGCAGGAACCCCAGCGCGTCACGCTGGAGCTCATGAAGCGTCTCATCGACTCTGGTGTGGGCCTGGCGCCTCACCATGCTGTAGAGAAGGCCATGGCAGAGCTTCAGGAAATTCTCACTGTGTCTGAACGTTGGGAGGACAAAGCCCGTTCTTGCTTACAGGCCAGGTAACAGCTATGCCTTTTTCTTCAGTGGTGCTTAACATTTTCATTGACTGCCCCTGTAGTCAGTAGGGTAACATTTTTAACTGAAAATCTTTGACTAGGTTTGCTTACTAGATTTTCTCTTTTTAAAAAATTGGTTATAGAGACCTGTGGAACAGTGTTTGTTTATTTCTGTCCTTAGACCCCGTAACGGTATGATCATCCTAGAAAACATTGTATCAGAGGCAAAGAATATCCCTGCATACCTTCCAAATGTGCTGGCCCTTAGAGAAGCACTCCATAAAGCCAAAGAGTGGACAGCCAGAGTGGAGGCCATCCAGGTACACATATAATGCCTATTAATGTCATTAATGTCATTACAAGTTATAGTTCTCCAGGAATGGAGTTGATGTGTTTTTAACACTTCGTGGTTTTCTGTGGTTGGCCAGAATGGCAGTAATTATGCCTACCTAGATCAACTAGAGGCACTGTTGGCAAGGGGTCGCTCTATACCTGTGCGTCTGGAGGCCCTGCCGCAGGTCGAGTCCCAGGTAGCCTCCGCACGAGCTTGGAGAGAGAGGACAGCTCGCACCTTCCTCAAAAAGAACTCTACCTACACCCTTCTACAGGTGAGACATTGATCGCTCAGCCATGACTTGAAAAGTGTTTGACATTTATACATTGAAAATGTGTGTATATATATATACTTTTAATTATACCAGTAGAACGATAATATTAGTCTGAGTATTCATCTCACAGGTTTTAAGTCCCCGCACGGACATTGGTGTGTATGGCAACAGCAAGAGCAAGCGAAAGCGAGCAAAGGAGCTTCTGGAGCAGGAACGTGGGCTGGAGCTGGACAGCCTGAGCGACCTGGAGGAGAGCCTTGAAGAGGTTCGTGAACCCTCTGTAGTGGTGGCTGCCTTCAAGGCCAAAGAGCAGCAAGAAGTGGAGGCCATACACTCTCTCCGCGCAGCCAACCTTGCCAAGATGGCAATGGCTGACCGCATAGAGGAGGTCAAGTTTTGTCTGTGCCGCAAGACAGCTGGAGGCTTTATGCTGCAGTGCGAACTGTGCAAGGACTGGTTTCATGGTGCATGCGTGCCCCTGCCCAAAACGGGCTCCCAGAAGAAGCTTGTTGCTGGCTGGCAAGGTAGCAGTAAAGAGTCCAAGTTTCTGTGCCCGCTGTGCCAGCGTTCGCGGCGGCCCCGGCTAGAGACTATACTCTCATTGCTAGTTTCCCTGCAAAAGCTGCCTGTGCGGCTTCCTGAGGGTGAGGCACTGCAATGTCTTACAGAGCGAGCCATGAGCTGGCAGGACCGATCACGGCAGGCCTTGGCCACAGATGAACTCTCTTCTGCCCTAGCTAAGCTATCTGTGCTCAGCCAGCGTATGGTTGAACTAGCAGCACGTGAGAAGACGGAAAAGATCATCAATGCAGAGCTACAGAAGGCTGCAGCCAACCCAGACCTGCAGGTGAGACTGTTGCTTTTTTGGGGATAAATCCAATTTTCACACTCGGTTCGTTTCAGCCCTTACAGCGATCACAGATCGATAAGTCCACATTTTTTGCATATATGTGAGCATGCCAAACGAACTCTGACCCCTCTGAAATGAATAAAGTTTCACTTTAAGTCCCCGGCATGGTTCGGTTAACACAAAGCGCTCTGGGTTCGCTTTGACAGTTTTTGCCCTTTTTGCCCTTTGCCTTGCCGTAGGTAGATCACATAGTACAGCCTGGGAAACCATATATGTCTGTGGGTAAACAGGCAAGAAAGAAAGAAACAAATAAATATGAATAAAAGAATTAATGAAATTTAAAAACAAATAAATAAATAAGGGACCTAGACATTCTTGTCAAGATCAAGTTTCTCTACCAAGTTGCAGAGCTTCAAAGCGTTCTTGCTCTCCATTAGTTTAAGAACAATGGTAGCATAGATATTTGTGGAAAATGAACAATAGACATTTATTTGTTGCACCATGGTCCTAGAGGAATGTTGTTTCATTTTTACTGTGTATATGGTAGAAATGACGATAAAATCTACTTGACTTGAGTTCCTGTTCTGTCTGTCCACTTTTTGGACCACTTCTAGAGGACTGAGTTTGGTTCCTATTTGTGAAAACACCCTTAAACGTTCCTCTAGACTTTTAATGACTGAATTCTAGGCATAGTGTTATTAATCTTTAAATTAATTGCTGTGAATTATTATGTAACTATTCTAAAACTATGGTAAACTGTGTACTTATGAGTGTGGAATTAAACTGTCATTAAGGAGCTTAGCAGCTATTTTAATATTTGTTAACAATTTACCTCTTATCTCCTCTTTGTCATGTCTTTATTAATCTTGTAATTTTTAAATCCCTGTAACTTTAATATGACACCTCCCACAGGAAGTTTGCTTTTGGTCTTCTTTTGTGTCTTTTTGTCATATGATCTCAAGGAGTTTCTTCTTTGGCTTGTTGCCGCACTGCTTAGTCAATCAGGGTCTGGAATCCCTATTTGTAATTTTGCTTTGTGACAAAAAAATTTAATTCATAACAGGACATCAAATACTGAAATACTTCATCTTTTCTCCAGGGCAGGGACTGTCCTGCCTTATGAGAACAATGTATACTATGTGGCTTTAATATAGGGTTTGCTGTGGTTCTCCAAACTGAACTAAAATAACAATTGCTGTTATATTCATTTTATTTTCAGGGACACATTCAGACATTCCAGCAGGCAGGCTTTAGCAGAGCCACCTCACCAAGACCCTCACTGGACTACGATGATGAGGAGACCGACTCGGACGAGGACATCCGCGAAACTTACGGTTATGACATGAAGGTATCTTTATGCAAACATCAGATAAAATATACAGTTTAGGGAGACAAATAAGGCAAATGAGTCGAGGAAAAAACTGTGCATAGCAGTTCAGTGTTTTCTAAATGTGTAATTGTATCTGATTTTTATCTTACATTTCTGTCAATAAACCTATGACCCCAAAGTATTCGCTAAGAGTGTCTTTCTAACCTGACATTGCTTCTATTGATGGAACGCTTTTGTTTTGTACTGTTTCTTTTATACATCATCCAGCAGTATCTGATTTAAAACAGTGTAATAGAATGTTTTGATATTTTTGTTGTATTCCTTGGAAAATGTACTGAGAATAGATTCTTTCTGCATAAATATAAAATTAAACTCTCTCTGTTTCCAGGACTCTGGTGAGGTAAAGCCCTATTTGTTCTGTGATGAGGAGATACCTGTGAAATCAGAAGAGGTTGTCAGTCACATGTGGCCAGCCACACCTTCTTTCTGTGCAGAGCACGCCTATTCTTCTGCCTCCAAGTCTTGTCCTCAGAGTGAGTAATAGACATAAACAAGTTATGCAGTATGAACATGGAAAAATGCAAATTAGGTTTCTGTTCCTCATGCACATGCAAAACTTGTTTGGATTATGTAGAAAATGACAGATTATTGTACATTGTACAAGTAATTCGATATTCAACATGATTTAAGTTTGCGCAACTAACATCTTTTAATGAATTACTGACTTAGTCTTGTTGTTTAGATTTATTTAAGAATGTGAAGGGACAGAGGCTTTAACAAAGGTTGAAATAATATGTATCAAAGGAAAAACACTTAACTGTCAGGGTCAGATATGCGTGTGAGGGAAGGCAAAACAAATTGTTTGATACAGTAGTGACATGCTCACATTATTATTTCTATTTTGATTTTTGGAGTAAAATGTTCAGTGTTTCACGTTACCCTTAAAACCCAGCAGCTTGTGGGGGTACTCTTGCCAGGGGGTCCTGTCACAGCCTTAAATTTTCAGTGCTCATTTTAAATGTATTGTGGACAGATAGTGCTGTTTGTTTGCATCAAGGCACATGTGTATAGTTCTTCTGTTTTGCCCTAAAAGAAAATATTGTCCCAACACCAATCAGCCACAACATGAAAACCACTGACATGTGAAGTGAATTTTTTTGTCACAGGTTCATAAGCACACAAAGTTCACTGATGTGAGATGCAAAGTCTAGCCTGTCTGATGTAGTCCCAAAGAAGAGTTACTGTAACACAAATAGATAATGAAGTTAATGTTACAGATTACACAATGAAGGATAATGTGCCCTGACACACTCCACAACGTTGTTTAGGAATGGTTTGACGATCATGAGAGAGTTCAAGGTGTTGACATGGCCTTCAAGTTCCCCAGATCTCAGTTTGATTGAGCATCTGAAGGATCCATGGGAAACCCACCTTGCAATTTACAGGACTTTAAAGATTTGCTGCTTATGTTTTTGTGCCAACTAATGCCTCTACGTTGATTATTCTGAGCTAGTCTGTCTGTCCTGCATTTACACCTGGAATGTGTGTTCTTTTTTTTTTTGCCTGTAAAAGCATGCAGAGTCTGTCTAGTCTTGCACACAGAAAATCCTAAAAATCCAAAGTTTTAGGCATGTTACTCCTAAAAAGAAAAGCACTTGCACAGCACAAGTAATCTGAACTCCAGTCGTAATCCAAAGTAATGCCAAGGTCAGGTCAGTTTAGTGGAACAGTAAACATCTTCCATCCTATTGTTTTTACCCAGACCCAACCACCCCACGCAAGCAGCCCAGGAAGACACCCCTAGTACCCCGCAGTCTGGAACCGCCGGTGCTGGAATTATCTCCGACAGCCAAGGCCCAGCTAGAGGAGCTCATGATGGAGGGGGATTTGTTAGAGGTCTCTTTGGATGAAACTCAGCACATTTGGAGGATTCTGCAGGCCACACATCCCCCGTCAGAAGAGCGCTTCCTGCAGGTCATGGAGGTAAGCGTGTGTTCACGGTTCGTGCAATGATAAAGGCAGAGCACAAAGAATGTTTTGGGATAAACATATTCAGAATTGTTAGGTTGTGAGTTTGTGTGTGTCCTCTCTCTTAGTTTACATCGCACCTTACATTTTATCACTGGACTCGCATAGCTTACTCAGTTGTTGTCATTTGCTGTTTATGATCGACATTTAAAAATGGGCCAGCTCTAGGGATGCACCGATACCGCTTTTTTGGAAAACGAGTACGAGTACTTGCATTTCAGTACTCGCCGATACCGATACCG
>JBBPDE010000128.1:22185400-22202485 GCA_037974605.1 Nannopetersius ansorgii
GCATTTTTTGCATTTTGTGTTTTTCAGTTAAATAAAAGGCTATTTTTGCTACATATTTAAACATTGAGGATTTCTTTTTTAAAAAATGTCAGTCTCGTCTCGTTCTCGTGAACACAGTCTCGTGTCTCGTCTCGTGGGAAAAGCGTCTCGTCACACCCTTACTTTTTAGCCATTAAACCTTATTTGGAAGCATTTTCAAAGACTTCTCATGGCTGTGATATCAGAACCATGAAACCATTTACAAATCATGCCCATTCAGACTAGAGCCTTATTGCTGTCCATTGACATGTGTGCATAAAACCTTTCCTGCTTTATATAAGTGGACTACAGGGAGTAGTAGTCCACTTAAAGTGGAGTAAAATTCAAAACAAAATATGAACTAGTAAATGAGCATCAAATCAGTGCAGTGTAGGAAAAAGTGTGTTTTTGTGATGTAGGTTAACGAGTTGTTTATTATGTGCTATATCTGCAGTCGTTTTGTGCGCTCAGCCCTGGAAGAGGAGGAGTCTGACGAGACACATTCGTCCAAGCGGCATGCTATTAATGGCAACGCCACCAATGGTATACTGGAGGAGGGCTCGCCCAGTAAGCATGCTGTCTGACTGCATCTTTGGATGGAAAGCAACACTGCTGTTGACTTTTATTTATGTAATAAATTAAAGACTGGTAAAGCTTGGCAAAGACGAGAGGTTTTCCTGAGGTATCCTGTATCCGCAAATGTGGTTAGTGCCATTTGCTACTGGCTTTTCAGTTATATAATATAAAATAACTGAAACTAAAACAGTGAATTGAGATCACAACAGAAGACATTCAGCTGCCATGCACAATCAGTGTTTCTGACAATTCTGGCTTGATGACATTGAAGATCTTAGAAATTAAGGACTGTTGTAGCAGCAGGCATGGGAATGAAGAATGTTCAGTGTGCAACAAGGTACATTTTACCATTGACAATTGTTAAATGAACTCTTATTTCAACTTCTAAAGAGTTTTTTCGACTATGAAACATGCATTTGCTTCAAAAACACCATTTAATTGCTTGGACCATGAAGCTACTAACAAAGCATGTCTCGGTTTTGGGAAGAATACAGTCAGAAAAATCGAAACTGCAAGTGGAACCGTTTTGCTAAATGTGCTTGAAACTGGCCTTTAGTCTACAGAATAGTCCCTCCAATTTCAGGTGAAATGGAGACCGATGAGCAGGACGATGAGTCTAGTCAGGACCAGGAACTACCCTCGGAAAATGACAACAGCCAGTCAGAGGATTCAGTGGGTGGGGACAATGACCTGGAGAACGGGGTTGGCCCGGAGAATTCGACCAAAAGCCAGCAGTTCACGGCCCAAAAGAAGCGACTTTTCACATTCCAGTTCAACAACATGGGCAAAACTGACTTGAGTTTCATTAAAGAGGAGCCACGGCAGATCCGATTTGATGAGGCGCACCTTCGACTCAGTGGTATGACGGTTTAAAATTGTATTTGGTCTTTATTTTTGTCAAACCGGAAGTGACTTGGTTGCAGTATGATATTTTTCAAGATGGGCCCACAATTGTTTTTTATTTCACATTCCACAGACAGATCCTATCTCTCCTTGGACTGGGAACCAGAGATTAAGAAGAAGTACTTTGACGAAAGTGTAGCTGAAGTAAGATTGCCTGAGTTCATATTTTATTTTGTTAACTAAAAACCTTAACCTTAAATTTTTGACTCTTACTTCTCCTTTTCTAGGATTTTGATAAGCATGAGAGTATGGAATACAAACCTCAAAAGAAGGCCTTCTTTAAATTGAAGGACTGCATTGAACTGTTCACTACCAAAGAGAAGTTAGGAGCAGAGGACCCATGGTGAGTCCTTAATAATTGTGAAAAGGACAGTATTGTTTTAAAGGGCGTGTGTGTGCATGTGTGCACGCGCCAGTCATTTCATGGTGAAGTTGCAAGGAATGTTTCAGTACAGACTATATTTTAATGAGGAAAGCATAAAGCAGCTAATTATAACAGCAATCACATAGCCAGTCCTAAAGTCACAATAACAAAAGCATTCTGTTTAATTTAAAAAGGATAAAGAGAGGCTGGAATATGGTTATGCTGAAATTAAGAATGTCTGTTTTTGATAAAACCATGTAAATGTCACAAGTAAACCTCATGAAATCAAACAAAGTGCAAAAAACTCTGGGTTATGGGCCTTTTAATTGTGCTGTGAATGTTTCCACAACAGCCTGTGTACTGATCCTGACGGCTTGAAAACACCAACATGACTGATGAAATGAATCCCTTGTTTTTACCTTCGGATATGTGAATGACTAGTCTTTTCTGTAACCGTGTGATCCCAGGTACTGTCCCAGCTGCAAGCAGCACCAACAGGCCACTAAGAAGCTGGATCTGTGGTCCCTGCCTCCAGTATTGGTGGTCCATCTTAAACGCTTCTCCTATAGCCGCTACATGAGGGACAAACTGGACTCTTTGGTGGACTTCCCACTTCGGTAATGTTCTACAAGTTCTTATTGTCACTTGGCTCTGATACCAAGCTAAAGGAGGAGGTCACTAATACTTTATAATTTTACGTTTGGTTTTACATAGTTTTGATTATTTTTACCTAAAGTGTTACGTGATGTTCAAAATGAGGATCCTGCAAATTTCATTTAAACTCACTTAGAATAAAACCAAATGAGAGAACTGATAATTTGCTAAAGATGTCATCGTGACATTAGCTTAGGGTTAGGGCTATATATGGTTATATACAAAGAAATATATCAAAGTAGATAATAGTATTTGTTGAATATACTTTAATGTAAGTTAGCTTAAAATTTAAAAAGTGAGTGTATTAAAGAGTAAAGATGCATGTAATGCAATTAAGAACTTTGTTGATCGGCAGTGATCTGGACATGTCAGAGTTCCTCATTAACCCTAACGCAGGGCCATGCCGCTATGACCTCATCGCTGTTTCCAACCACTATGGAGGAATGGGAGGAGGACACTGTGAGTGCTGTCACATACATAAAGTGTAGATTTTGGTTGAACTACATGTATAAAAACACTGAAATCTCTTGTAATGATCAGACACAGCCTATGCCAAGAACAAGGACGATAACAAGTGGTACAACTTTGACGACAGCATCGTATCTCCAGTTAGCGAGGATCAGATTGTGGTGAGAGACTTTGACATTCAGCTTCAGCTGGTCTTTGCCTAGTGATTGCAATGTTTGTGTTTAAGACAAAGCATACCAAGAAAACATCCCCTAATATATACAAACAAACTCAAACCTTCAGCTATTGTGTGATGGTTGGGAGACTCCAGAATGTTCAGCCTCCATTCACAATGTTTAATAGTGTGTAAATGCTCTTAGCGTTCTTGAATTTTCTCATATTGAATTTTCTCATATATTTTCTCATATATCACACTGTTGTACACTGTTCTTCCCCTTTCACCCTATTCTTAAAATGTTTTCCTTGTTTACAACCTTATAGAATATTCTCCCCTATTCCCTCTGTGTTGTATGTTTGACTCCATCACGTGTGTGTGTGTTTGTGTGTGTGTGTTTGCAGTCCAAAGCTGCATATGTACTGTTTTACCAGCGTCAGGACACAGTGAAGGGTACAGGTTACTTTGCTCTGGACCGCGAGGACGCAGAGGAACAGGAGAGCACTTCGGCACAAGGGGCCAACGGCCAGAGTGATGAAGACGAGGAGGAGGAAGAAGAAGACCTAAACGATAACGATCAGGAGGAGGAGCTGGAGCCTAACCACGACATTACAATGAACACCAACTGAGGAACAAGTGTGGGGTGGCGTGTTGCGGGGGTCGTCAGAAGCCATATCGAGAGCGAGCAGTCCAGAGAGCCCAGTCCAGAGCCTTCCTCCTCCGCTTCAGCAGTGCCTGCCAGCGCAAGAGCGGCCGCATATCGGACTGGGACATCCTTTCAAGGCCTTGTTTTAATGGCCAACGTGAAGGGTTGATGCAGGTTTTTTCTCTCCCTCTCTCATTTTTTTTTGACGTTTTTCACATGGTTTTCCCTATTCCACCACTTCTCTGCAAAATCTACATTTGTGGAGCATTGAGGGTGAAAAACCATGAGCCAGTGAATTGTGGGAAGGTCTGAATGCAGACCTGGAGAATGTTTGGCAGTGTCACTCGCAGTAGGCAAGAGAGGTGCATTTCTAAGTAGTGTTTTACTTTTACTTTTATCATTTATGCCTTGTACATAATTTTGAATGGACAGTGAACCTCTGGGTTTTAAGGATATTGAACTTTCATGAACTGTTTTGTTGCACAATCACTCCATTCATTTTTATAGATAGTATTTGTGCCACTCGTACTGCAGAGTTTACGGCAACCCTGTGTCCCCTCTATCAGCTGCTTACATAGCTGCCTTTAAAGAAGTTGCAAATGCATCGACGGGCAAAAATCACTCGCATAAGAGGAGCACTAATATGTAATGTATGTAACTAATAGTATGAGTTGAGCTTATGTATGCTTGGTTAAGATTTTTAGAGTAACTTAAAGCCTGGCATATAAAGATCTCGCAGCCCCCCTTGACTTGTCATCTACATAAAATACTTTTTTTTTTTTAAAGGTCCGACTTCGCCCATAGCTTTACCATAATTTAAGCCTCATTGCTCACGCCATTGCATCACAGAGGCTTTTAAAAATGAGATTATGAACATTTTGGTGATGCAAAAGATTTTGTCTTTTGACTCCATCACCTCTGCCTTAAATCTAATCTCAGACTGTTGCCTTTATTTTGCACATTTACCACACCGTCTAGCTGTTCCCCCAAAATACAACCAAAACGCACACATGCACCTAACACACATGCACGCATGCACACAAACTCACTTGTTCATCACGCTCACTCTCTACCTTAAACCTACAAATGCAGAAGCACTGACTGACTGCTGTAATCAGACAGAATCCAGCCAGTTCCCTCAGATCGGTGGCCAGAATGTATTTGACTGAGGTTTATACGCCCGCATTTTGACTGATGCCTTCTTGTAAGAGTAGGGAATGCGAAGTGAGTTGCTCCTTTTTTTGCCTTTTTATTTTTGGTTGAATGTGTTTTGAGGGTTGTGGGAAGGGTAGTCAGATCATTGCATTGCCTTTTATATTAGCTATATAAAACATGGGAATACTGCTGTATGTGTCCTCTGTCAGGGGGAAACGTGGGCACAGGGATAATCAGACCGAGTGAGACTGATTGCATAGGCTTTATAAATACTGTATATAAGAGTTCACTCTGTGAGTGCACATTTGATAAATTTATTTATTTATATGTAAGCAAACCAATGTATTTAAGACCACAGGAAGACAGGATAAGGATGGTAGGAGGCTTTGGTCCAGCCATGTAAAAGTGTCTGGGCTTTATGTCTGCTAAAGGGTGCTTTGTGCACCCTTGCATGATGAAGGAGGATTCGGCATTTGGCTGCACTTGAGTTCACTTGGGTTTACATTTGAAATGTGCATGTGTATTTATATACAGACTTCAATAAAGTTGTGTAAAGCCATTTGTTCTTTTCCTTTCTTTTTTCATACCATGCAAATCCATCCCAACTATTGTTTGGAGATGTTTTAGTCCATGGACATGGGTCACCTAGAGGTCAGTGAAGATGGGTTCTTCAGTGCAGATGTGGATCTTATATATGCATTTGTTATAGTTCTGAGTTTAAACTGATTTTCATGCTCTTTTCCATGCTTTTGTAGGTCTAATGTCATTTTTTAAATCTATTGCAGCTGAAGTTTGATCATTTTTATACTTTTTGTCTATAATATTGTATGTAGTAGCTTTACAATGTATGTTTATTCTTAAATAATTTTAGCCAATAACCTGTATGTTGACCGCCTCCATTTAAGACAGTTCCTCTACCAAATTCCGTTTAGCACTGTTTCTATCAGTTATGTCATTCTCTAATGACTCATGCTTGTTAAACGGGAGGAAAATCGAAGAATGTGTTGTTCGGGGGGATTCAGCTGAGTGCTTCTGCATCCTCACAGTTAATTAATTGGTAATGTAGCTCAATTTGTTATGCCGATAAAGCACCTTGACTTGAACTGAAAAGTAATGCTCATGCTCAAATCAGGGGCAAAACAGAGTTTTACTAGAGTGGGTGGCAAGGGGAGCCGCTATAGCTCCTTCAGTGGCTCAACAGACCATGACAGAGTGTATAATGAGTGTGTAATCCTAACCTGAAGCATAAATGAGTGCTACGATCACTGATTAGAGGGAGAAGTGATCATTTGTGTCTCACAGCCTTGTTTAGAACCAGAGGACATATACATATACATATATAAAATTCTTTTTAAGAAGCCCCATCTCCCTCCCTGTTCTATGATTGTTTTAATTGGCCCTGTGTTAAAATGACACTTGTCTGCGGTTGTGTCTAAATATTGCCTACATTTTAGTCCAATCTCTGCCATAGTTAAAAAAAAACCCTCACTATCTTATAAAGCACCATTGATGGTAATTTAAATTTCAGGGTGGCCCATCTGATGTCAGGGCCTCTGTGGCACCTCTTTGGCTATGCCACCACCTCAAACTGCACAGCTCTTTATTCTGCTACTTCACATCTGTAGGTTTGCCTTTTTTATATAAATATTTCATGTTCCAATGCTGCCACCTTCTGGTGAAAAATGGTAGTATATACAGCATTTGAGAAGTTCTCGACATATTGATATTACGATTTGAAGATCCTATGATTACTCGTTGTCCCATACATTCCAATTCTACCAAATATAGAAATGCACATGATAAATACAAACAACTGAAGCAATTACAGGACTATTCACCAGTCCTCTGTCACTGGTCCAGCACGTACAACAGACTTGCAATGTATCTCATGGTCTGGGTTTTCTTCCTCACAGAAAAAACTACTAACCATGGACCTGCTTATATTTGCCTTTCTTTGGAAAACACTTTCAGTTGCACAGAAATAAGCCCCTCATTACAGCCTTGGTATACCTTGTAATGTTCTAATGCAAATCCCTGTTTGTGTGTACTAGGATTTAGAAGTAATGGGTGGAGGTAGCTCAATGGGTAGGATACTTGCCTCCGGATCAAGAGGTTGTGGATTCGAATCCTACCTTCAGCAAAACCACCACTGGGTCGAGCAAGACCCTTAACCCCAAGTTGCTCCAGGGAGAGACTGCCCCCTGTAGGTAGGGATAAAAGCGTCTGATAAATGCCGTAAATGTAAATGTAATCATCACTGAGCAAGCCGGGAGCTTCCCTCTAAAGTTCGATGATGCTGACATTTGGTGACTGGAGCGTTTTCATGCTGGAGTTCATGTAAACATTCTCTGTGCCAGCCAGTCAAGCCACCAAACCCACTGTGTCCACATAGTGGGAAGTGTTGTCCAAAATGTATTGCTATGCTTAAGCATTGACTGCCCTTCACAGGAAGTAAGGGGCCTAGCCCAAACCCTGAAAAACAGGTGTGTCCCTATACTTTTGTTCTTATTGTGTATAACATTTCCTTCTTATTTTTCCATAAGAGTTGTATTTGTAATAAATGCTAAAATATTTAAGGGACAAAATATAGTATAATGTCACAAAATATTTTTTTTAAACAGTACACTCTTTTGACCTCTTTGACCTCGGTTCAAGTGATTTGTGCCAAAGGGCCTACTTATATTTTAAATATGTTATTTTATTGTAATTGTACATTGGATTCTTACATTTTATCACTTAAACTATTTGACATTGTTAATTTTAGACCATAAATAGAGTTATAAAAAGAAGACTTTCACTCTTCTAGATGACATGGACAGAGCAGTAAAGCAGAAGTTAATTCGTCAGGTGGTGAGGCAGATGAACATTAAGAAAACTGGGTACTTATTTAGAGCATATAGCTTTTTATAGCAATTTATGTAAATCTGAATGTAAACTGCAATGGCTCAATAAGGGACAAATTAAGAAATATGCTAATAATGCAAAGAAACTTTGAATCTTTTCTACCACGTGATTGGTTTGTGCCCTTTAAAGCACGCCACCATTTGTCATGCCATGCTCCTGAAGCAACTTCTCTTGGTGGAGCTGCTGCATTTATTAGGCACAACGTGGGGAGTTCTTGGCCTTTGTTGTTGTAAAATAACTTTGAATAAACCTTAAATAAGCAATTTTGTATTGAATTTGTCTAGCTTTTATACAGAATGACAGTTTCATAGATCAAAATATGCTATTTTACTTCAATAATCAATGGCACAATTCACACAACTCACCCCACTCTCCCCTACAGGTCTTAAATCCGTCTCCCTTTCCTAATGTGGTGTGCTGTATGTTGCACCTATGGTCCAGGAGGACGATATTTCGTCCCACTGTGTGCCTACAGTAAATGGCTTTTAGCTCTTCTTGATTTTGCCCCCCTACTGTCCCACTTAAGGCTGTGTTCTATTCTCAGAGACCAGTGTATGGTTTAGGATGCGGCCAAACAGTTTCGACGCGTTCGATCCTTTCCTTGCGTCATAATCTCCTCCCAACCTGTCCACCAATGAGAGCGCTGACCACGACCCCCTCCCAGGGATCCTCCTTCTAACCACGCCCATACTGCTACCCGAGGTTCCCGCGAATTTTGTGTCGTTAGCGTCTCAGTCCAGGAAACACGGACTCCCTTTTTTTTTTTTAAAAAAGATTTTTCTGTACTGCATATTTTTGGTGTTATGTACATATTTACATTTGGAGAACCACATTTTTATGACTAAAGCCTGTTAGTCTGTGTAACAGCACTGAAATGAAAGGACCCACAGTAAGTATGTGTATCTGGACTCGACTGTTCAAGAAAAAAATGGTTACAGCTCTTATTTACTTATCATTAATCCACACAGAGTTGGTATGGTGGTAGAGGGATTGTGGGAGCCAGAATGAAGACAGCTCTGTGCCTGTAGCTGGTGTTCGGGATCTTCCACAATGCATCTCTGGTCCTGTGCTGCTTTTCTTGAGGAATCTGACTGCTCTCCTGGCTGAGGTAGTAGTTTGTGCTTTTTGTGTAGTTTTCCGTATTTTTTATGGCATATACAGTTACTTTTACATTACATTTTTTTTGTTATTAAAAGCCTGTCAGCCTGGATAGGAATACTGAAACGAAGGGACTCATTGTAAGGAGCATGATTTTCTGTGTACTTTGACTGTTCAACCGTCTTTACTTACGATTTGTATAGAGCCTTAGTGTGGGTGGGATGGTGGAAGCCAAAAAAGCCAGCCTGCAGCTGCTCTGTGCCTGCAGCTGGTGATCGGGAGGCTCCACAGTGCAGCAACTGCATGTTACTGGTTCTGTGCTGCTTTTCCAAAGCAACCTGACTGCACCATGTCCTGGCTGAGGTAGTAGTTTGTGCTGTTTGTCGGGTCGACACTCTGCCCGCTATGGAGATGACTGCGCAAACCACTGCCTTGCTAGATCTGGTGATGCACCACCCATATGGAGAACGTGGGAGATGGCTGGAGACTGGACAAAAACCTGAGGACTGGAGTGCTCTGTTTTGGAACTGAATCTGTTTTTGGCTGTACGATACCATCCAAGCTGCATTAAAAAGTCTTAACAAAATGTGCTCTGTATTGTATCCTGTATATATTGTGTTTCAGGCGGATTCAGTCCAGTCATCGTTATGATCCACCTCCAGGCAAACCTGGAGGGGCTAGGTTATGAAGGGCTGTAGGGTGGAGATGAAAACTGAGCATGGCCAGAAATTGAATTGGACTGGCCACACAGCCTTGATGTCTGGACTGAAAGCTTCTTCTGTACTTGTGCTTCAAAATAATGAATGCAGATTCATGTGTGCACATAGGTAGGAGTAAACAATGAATGAATGGATGGACTGGCCAGTACCAGAATATGTAAATGTTCTAGTGGTGTAGTAAAATTTTCATACACTATTGGGGGGAAAAAATGTAAAACTATGACCTGGGCTTCCTGCTCTGTCCTGATGGTTTTTCTTTTGTGAAAGCAATGGAAAATTTTAAATGGCTAGTTTTTGTTTTTTTTATTTTTTTTTATTCAGATTTTTTTGATTCTGTGATTAAATTGTGATCACGTTAACTGGAAATTGTGTTTTATTTTACACCCCTATAAAATATTTTTAAAGGTTTGGGTAGGAAGTGTTATATCTGACAGAAGTCTTAAGTCTAATAGGTTTAGGGGGAAAAGCAATTGCAATGATGGGGGTGTTAAGTAAACAGTAGTAGCCTACGCTCTTCAAAAGGCTATGCATCATCAGCGTGGGCAGCAGCAGAAATGGAAAGTGTTAAACTACCTCCAGGCTCACAAGGAAGAGTAGCCCACAGTAAAATCTATTGGAAATTGGTGTCTCCCAAAATATGCTCTTTAAGCCTCACTGCTCTTAAGTGCCTTACTGAGGAATAGGATAAAAAGAAAGATTGAGTTTAAGATGATGGGCACATCACAACTTCACAGCGATGATAGAAATGGTTTACATCCAGACCAGATGGCTCCTGATCAGCATCGAATTCGGTGTCTCCGTAGCAACACTCAGAAGTATCCCGCCTCTGATGGCATGCAGTGAATTTTCCACCAGCGAACCCAAGACTGTTTCCTCCACAAGCGAATGGGCAAGCCCTCAAAGAATCAAGAGTATGGCATCTGATGAAGTCAAGGCAGTAATATGAAAAATACAGTATTTCTAAGGAATGGATGAAGAAAAGTAATAACCCCCATAGCACCAACCTAAGCTTTCCAGAGAAAAAATGCTCTAAGTAAGGTTTCCAGCAACATTTTTCTCTGGCTTGTCCATGTTTGATCCATTTCAGATGCAAAGGAAGTTAATACAGTTAATAGGCAGTTGATATATCCATACATGCATATGCATTTACACACACACACACGTATAATCCTGGTCTTCATAAATGTTCTGTTTTTATTTTTTGGAAAAACAACACGAGGTAAACATTTTCCCAGGTCATTGCACATAAAATACTTAACATTAAAAATAATTTTTTTTAACTTCATTTACTTTACAAAATGTACATGTCACATTCACAAGGGAGAATCAAGTGTCACAATTGTCCAAAATTATAGATTTCTATCTACTGATCTGATACATACAGTAAATAAATACCCATCCCATTCCCTTTAGAGAAAAATAGTCCAATGGTTTTGCAGGAAAGAAGAAAGGAGATTAAAGCAAAGCAGAAAAATCAGGTGGGGGCAAATGCTGGCTGGTAAGTAAACAACATTTATACAATAAACTTCTTGATATATTATTCCAGTGGTTTCCAAAGGGGGGTAAGGGTGTGTCCCAAATAATTTTGCAATACCAACATATGACACTTAATGACGATGCATATAAAAGTCTGTTAGCATGCACCGATTTCCCCACAGAGTCTTATGTAAAAAAAAAAAAACTACTCCTATAATGGGTCATGATTTGTCATTAGTGTTTCATTATTGAAAATCTCATTTAATCTAGGTCTATTTGGCTCTGGGAATCAAGCCCCTAGGAGTTTAAAACTAGTTTAATTGCAATATCATCATCCACATTTTGCGTTTATACTTTTTACTTTGTAAAACCCCTGAGTTCAGTTTCTCATGTTTACCGAGTTAAATTTTTATCTTTTTGCATGGTTGGTTTGGTGTGGCACAGTTAGCTTTCTGA
Organism: Nannopetersius ansorgii; assembly: GCA_037974605.1. NCBI lineage: Eukaryota > Metazoa > Chordata > Actinopteri > Characiformes > Alestidae > Nannopetersius > Nannopetersius ansorgii. Next base: position 22,196,992 of record JBBPDE010000128.1, read on the forward strand.
CAAATTAACACACAATTTCTCATCCAACCATTCAAACATTCCTTTTCTCCCTCTCAACAGAAGAGAACATCCTTAAAAAAAAAAAATCACACGTACTTCAAAAAAATGAAGCAAGAACAGGACAGAGCAATTAACCTACAGATACACTCCAGCCTGCGGAATCCATCCCAAGATGACTTAAGTGCATGTAAAACTACCAGTGGTTTCCATGGAAACCCTATAATTTTCCTTAAAGAACAACCTTGCGTTAGTGTACATGGATTAACGGTTATTCTCTCAAAGTACCTCAAATACTACACTTTTAGCACATAAAGGCATTTTGTGTGATGAAATGTACTGCTCTCATGCAGCCTTGAGCCTTCAGTTCTGCACTCTCAAAAATAAAGGTCCTGAGATCGTTCTCAGCTTGCAAATATTGTTCTAGGGAACTTTAACTTTATGTGGAGGTTATTTAAACAGACATTTCTCACTCTCATGACATTTCTAGTTCAAATGGTTCTTTAAAGGGAACTTATTATGCAAAACTCACTTTAATTATAATAGGTCTATGGACTACACAAAGCTGTTCATGAAATTCTTTACACAAAATCACTCGCACATAAATAGACCTCACCAGCTTTATTGTTCAGTTTCAGGCCTTTTCAAAGTGAGCCATTTTGGACTGCGAGCCCATTGTGACGTAATACTGGGCCAATTTGCATACAACCGTCTCATCTGCCGAGACCCCACGCACTAGATTAGTTGACGATCCGCCATTTTGTCTGCTAGTTTTACGAGCACAGATAAGCTGAGCGCTGTGGCTACAGGCAAAGGCAAGTCACACATGAATTGTGTTGTTACTGCAAAGAACAACACACATCCTACAATTTCTCATAGACAAAGAAAACCAAAGGACTGCGTGGCTCCAATCCATTTTCGATGGCCATGTGCCAGCATTGAAGGTTGAACACAAAAAATTTGAATAAAGAGCTGTGATGAATGAGCTTCAGCGCCGTGAAGGATCTGTACCTACAGTCTGTAACAAGTCAGCAGATGAGGGAAATGTAAGTACTTTCAAATAATGACTTTTGTGTTTTATCGCAGTTAAGTATGAACTAGCTTGTTCATTTCGTAAGCATGGGATAGGTGGGGCGTGGCCAACAGCAGCTTATCTGCAGTCACAGAGCCCTTAAAGGGCTAGTTGACAGGAACTGAAACTGACAAGAATAAAGCTGGTGAAATCTCTTTATGTGAGAGTGATTTTGACCAAAGAACTTTGTGAACATGTTTTGTGTAGCCCATAGACCTATTATAATTAAATTAGTTGTGCATAATATGTCCTCTTTAAGGAAATCATTCACAAAAATGTTGTTTAATGAACCGAAAGTTCTTCTATGGCACCTGTCCAAAGAACCCTTTATGTCTGTTTACATGTGCGGCGAGCCTGGCAGCTAAAGCACACTTCCAGTTTAACAGGGCCTACAAGAGGAGCATGGGGCATTAGAGCTGAGTTTTGGATCCATCTCTAATCTGATTGAGGGGATTGGCTGGATCAGAGTGGAAGAAAGGGTCAAATGCTCCGACAGTTTACACGATACTGAAGGAACGTCCGGCTGATGAGAAAAACATGAATAAAACCCAGATAATACATTTACTGCAAATTCTAGGCTTGAACGCTAGCAGTAAACCTACTGCATATTTTACAAATGTGTAAATTACTTCCATTCATATAGTAATAGAAAATTGTCTTGCTAAGGACACACTACAGCATGCACTGAATGGCACATAGGAGAGTGACAGTGGTCTACAGTTTTTGTAACGTATCTACTACATCCTCTAATCCAGTCTCATTGAGAGATCTTTTTTTGGTCTTGATTTAACAAATAAAGAAAGAAAAGAGCCATGGGGAGGGTGAGGTGTTGGGGTGGCTAGGGGAGGTGTTTTACAAAGCAAGATTTCTCAATAAAGTGTGATAACCTAAACCTAAAGTGAGGAACATCCCCTACCTGTCCTCCTATTGGGCAGGCTTGACTTTTTGCTTATCTACTTAACCAAGAAACCCTGCTTTGTAAAATACCCGTCTGGTTAGATTGACAACAAACCAAAAATAATTAACGTTCTAAAGTGTCATGGTGCTAAATAGGAACCACAATTTATACATATACAGTACTGTGCAAATGTCTTAGTCACCTGAAATAATTATATTTGAAAGCTGTTTAGCTGGGGAGCATGTGATCCAATACTAGTACACTTGAGTGATAAACACTAATATTACAATGAATACATTTCACATTAATACAGTGAACAGTGCTTTTATGTATGTCAATGTCTTTTCTTGCCCATTATCAGGCCTCTCCTCATGAAAGCCTTGTTACTTGTAGTTCTTTAACTTCATTAGATTAAATCAGGTGCTGCTGATAAAACTGGAAGCACTGAGGAGAAATCTGGAACAAAACAGGTTTTAGATGGTGTTTTCTTACTTCTGAGATACGCAGCTTTAAACAAGTTGCATAGGGGCATTAGGTGAGTTGCTTAAGACTTTTGCACAAAACTGGTATGTGTATATACATATTTATTTAGTTTTTATTTAATTCTAAAATATTCTCTATTCCTTAAGAAATACACTAAGTGCATTATTCAGCTTTGGACATGGAAACAAACAATGGAGATTAAAAAACAATTAAAAACGAATAAAAAGGTAATGTTTGGGGTAGGATTGCCTTCATTTAGCCAAAGAGCAGGTCTTCGTGTTGTGTAACAAAGGAAATGAAATAGATAAAAAACATAATTTGAAGATCATGCAGTGGCACGTGACCGGGATTAGTCTGACCATGGTCTCCGGTGAGTTACATAAGTACCACACAGACACTTTTGTTCTCTCATGCTAGTATAAAGAACACTGTACACTGTACATCACAGGGAGTGGAGAGAAGACTCTGCCCCTTACTGCACTGCACTAAGAGGAACACAACAGTACAGGTAGAGGTTTTGGGTCTGTGCTATGAGTGTTTGTGTGCACTTGAGAGAGAGATGACAGCGGCAGCAGGGCCCACACGACTCTATGGCTGTCGATTACCATACATGAGGGGGATGATGTACACGGAGATGTCGTCTCCGGAGCCCAAGCGGTCATTGGTTATACGCCAGCCTCTGTCCCTGAGAACACCCCTAGCACGCATCACCAGATCCTGGGCTGCCATCGTGTACCTGCAGACCACCGCAAAATATTATTTACCAAATATTACCTTTGCTCCAAATGTTGGCCAGCCAAGGCATTTCTGGGGCTACAGTAGTTTCTCATTAGCAATTAATGGAAGCATATGGGCACCAATTAACACTGTGCAACCTGTAAGCCTAAATCATCACATACTCTAAAATGGCCTCGGTTATGCAGTTTCTGTCCCTGCATGACTTAATGTTATCTATAAAAATGGACAAAAATATGCTGCACAGCTAAAAACAGCAGGTGCAGCCATCCTGAAACCTCGTCCATTTCTAAGCCTAGCCTATGTCAATACTGTGTTAGAAACCACATAAGCAAGTTTATTCGAGATTACTTAACTCCTCCTCACTTTGATTATGTCATGGCTGTGTATATTCCTCCTATATTTGTTATTGATATTAGCCTAATAAATGTAGCTTAAAACTGAAGAACCACCAAACCACCAAACACGTTTTTGTTTGGGGTAACCTTTGTAAATTTAATTTGACAGAGGATAGTGAAAAACATACCTGTGGAGGTCATCTGGATCACAGTTGGCGAGGAAAGAGGTGACAGACTCTGCAACATCTTCATTAGAGAGAACATCCCACAAGCCATCGGTGCCCATCACCAACACGTCATCAGCCCCGTGCTCAAACTGCATCAGGTTATACACTCTCACCTGCACACAGTCACTTTAGTTTAGGACTGTAGGATGTGGACAAAACATGTATTCATAATATCGCTACACACTATAACAACTTTATACTTAATTTATCTTTTTCCACCGAAGCATTGTACAATCTTTCATTTAGAATATTTATCCTCTCACAGTGTCTACAGTTAGATCAGTTACTTACATACTAGCTAGGCGTATATACCATATACACTAATATATTCTGCACACCTGCACCTCAACACACATTTCAGTTTACAGGTCACTGACATTATGTGAATATATGAATGCTAATTACGCTATAATACAAAGATGGGTTGCACAATAAGACATTACCACTGTGGCCATAAATCACACTTCCACACAATTAATGTTCTTCTCTGTATCCGCTTTTTACGTTTAAACGTGATTGTACATAAACAGTCTGGCCTCACTGTGGTATTTAAAGGGTTACATCAGCATGATGCAATGCAATACATCAAAAACCGGGCGTCTTCCACTCGCAGCTGGTGTGGATGGATTTATTGATTACAGTGGAAGTGTTTTTGTTCTGTTGATGTCCCTCGCTTGCATCTCTTGTGGTTGGAAAAAATCTTTTTGGCAGGACTTACTTGTAACAGGCTTTGCTATGTTTTTTAGAGGGCTGTTATTGCTAGGTTACAGAAGAGTAAGGTGGTGTGATACGAAATGATATTTAATTATCGGGAGATACTGGCTCTTAAGCCAAAAGCATTGTTTGATTAGAAATATATTGCCAGTGCCATCCTTGTTGAGAACTAAACCAAACAATGTGCTCCTGCTAGCCTACATTACCACGGCCCTCCATGCAGACTTTCAAACAGAACTTAGGACAGAACTCAGGACAGTGTGTCCAATGATAAATCAACCTGCGAGGCACTCCCAATATCAGGCAGAGGAAAGGGTAAAGCAACGGTGTGTTAACAATCCCCATAGCTACTCTAGAGAAAAGGGGTCACTGACTGTTTTGATGAAAGGAGCTGGGGGAGGGAAAGCAGCACCGCTAAACTCAAAATCAGGGCAATCCATGAGGTAAATACCAGGCCTGCCGAATGAACTCTGACTGAACTTCTAATGTAATGAATTAAAAATCAAAAGATATGTCTGAATGGGAGAGGGGGAAAGAAACATCAGACAGTCTGTGTTGAGAGGAGAGATGGCAAGGCTTTGAAAGACTGCACCGGCTTCTCAGCAACGGGGAGTTGGTGAATAAGGTATCAGGGAAAGTTATTTTACTTTGAATTTGGAGCAGATGAGAGAGGAAAAGGCTTCGAAAGAGGACTTCCATATATTTGAGTGCTAGACCCAACCCAACCTGGGCACTTTATTAGAAACCTGGAAGGTCCACCTTCATTTCAAGAGTGTAGGCTATGTATTCCATGCACAGACTGTGTCCATCTTTGATCAGTTTCTGAGCACATAGGAGCTCTAGGCTGGATAATTATCAAGGCTTGACCATTCTCCTCCCCGTCTTGAATGACACCACCGTCATTGGACTCATTCAAGACGGGGAGGAGTCTGCATACCGGCAGGAAGTGGAGCGGCTGGTACTCTGGTGCAGTCAGCACAACCTGGAGCTGAACACGCTCAAGACTGTAGAGATGACAGTGGACTTCAGG
>JBBPDE010000128.1:22205741-22217112 GCA_037974605.1 Nannopetersius ansorgii
TGCACACTTATGGGAACTCCTGCTGCAGAGTTGGGAAGAAATTTCTGCCGAATGAACATTGAGACACTGAACCACTTGAATTTCAATACAAACAAACAGACAAAAATGGGGTGTTCTAAAACTTTTGACCGGTAGTGTATATTAAATGATTCTAATAAGCAAGCCCTGCACAACTTCAAAGGCTTGACACAATTAGGACACTAGGAAGCTGTGAGTAAAATGTTAGGAGTTCGGAGATGGTGAGAAGTGTTCGGAGATGGTGTATAATGGTGTATATGGAGAAAGCTGTATAACACTGAGCTACATTCAAAATTCAGATAACATAAAACTGATGTAAATAGGTAATTACAATATGTTTAGCATTTAACAACTCATTTAACAATTCTTGAAACACAAAATAAAAGCTGAATATCAATTTGTTCAGCCAGTCTGTAACTCATTTAAGATCCATCTTGTTTGAAGATTTAAATTCTGTTTGTTTCTGGCTAGCTCAAGTTTCTGACTAGCTCAAGTGAGTTGTCGCGCCGTCACAGCTGCCCAGTGTGAAAGTTTACTTAGGGGAACAACAGGTTTGAAATTTAATGCAGACTTGCTGTCAAACACTTCTTCAGAACCTGATCCGCAATAAACTCCAGTGTAAATTTATAAGAAACCAGTTCTCAGGGGAATGAAAGGTATCGTTAAATCATGCTGTTATTTGTGATAGAACACCTCTCATTCAGAGCTCAAAAATACTATATATTCATATAAAATCGTGTTAACTGTAATTCTGTTTGAATGACATCGTAAAATCGCAACTGATAACTGATTGGAGTGTATTTGCTTCAAAAGCCAATGGACAAATGGTATCTAAGCAGAAGTGTGTGAGTACAGTGTGTGTACCTCTGGACAGCAGGAGAGAAATGGTTTGATGTAGATATTGGAGTCATGGACTTTGAGGTCATGGTCACCCAGACCACGAGTCACTCCTATTGTGGCCATCACTCGAGCCTGTAGAAAAAACAGTCATTCATTAGGCTGCACATTTTCATTTAAAAGCTGGAAATTGCTTTAGTTTCTTCTCCAAAACTATCCACCATTTTCAACAGCAAAAACAGAGCTGTCTGTCTACGCTCTCTTTAATCCTCCATGGTCTAAACTGCATATGTGTGTGTGTGTGTGTGTGTGTGTGTGTGTGTGTGTGTGTGTGTGTGTGCGTGTGTGTGCAGGCTTGTGTGTCTGTAGTACGTCTGACAGCACAGGAATCGCACACTAGTGTACTTTAATAGCTTTAACATCGAACAACACCTCAGGGGTGGGGTGAGCAGAGTTTGCAGTTTGACTGACAGCTCAATCTAATGAAAGTCAGCCAGAACACAGTGGCAGCCTGCTGCGAGGGAGTGTGCCTGAGGGAGATATGGAAAGACACTCTCTTTCCCTTTCTGTATCTTGCTCGTTCTCTTTCTCTTTTTTCTAGAACTCTGAAGTGGCCGGTTTTGCTCTACATTCAGTTTACATTAAATGTTTTTTTTTTTTAACAAAATGTATACAACTACAACTGCATAAATTATAATTGGATTTACATCTTTATTGGGGTCTTTATTGAGTGGGCAGAAGGTCATTTTTGTGTCCATGTCCATTAGTTTCCTATGAAATAATTTAACAAATCCCTGCTATTACATCTCTTTGTCTGAATACACTGTTAATGCATCCAAATAAAAATCATTTTGGGAAAAGTTTAAAAATAAGTAGTGTAACCACACTCCAAACATATAGGCAGAGAAAGTAAACTATTAAAATGATCAAAGATTTTATCTAAAGCTCTAAATAAAATTGGCATAATTTGAAGCTTTATGTTTGAAAGCTCGAAAATCAAATCAAATCATGTTAAAAGTAGTTTACCTTTAAAGTATTCAACCGATTAAATAACATTGGTCTGTAAATTCTGGTTTCCTCAAATGCCATGCGGCACAACCTGGACAAGAACAGACATTCTAAAAACCTCATCACTGACGGCTCTGGGTACGATTTTTTTCTGTTTACTTTCAGTGTCAAAAATGTAAATGTGTTTCTTTCTGCAAAACAACACTACTTCATTTCTGAATTCTGAAGTAAAGGGTGAAAGAGAAATAAATAACACACAATTAAAGACTTCTAAACATTAACCCCACCTCACTACTTTAGCACAATTTCTCCATTTCTGTTTCCATTCTCTTTTTTATTGGCTCCCTGTCATCGTAATCTGTTCTCTAGAGTTTCTCTCACCTTCTTCCCTTCTCCATAAATTAAAGGGAACCTAAGGTCTTCATCCTCGATAGTTTTGTATGCCCTGCAGACAAAATAAAAAAGAGGTTCTTTTATAGTATACACGCAAACAGACTTCCACAAACATACAGAGACAGAGGTCAGAGAATATCCAGAGTGCTATAGCTACCTGCCTGTGGTGAATCAATATATCACATTGATTCAATTTCATCTGGACTCTTTAGGAAACAATTCAACCATTCTCTCAAATGTCATGGCACGATACAATTAAAATTTTCTAATGCCATAAAAATATTTTTTGTTTAACATGTCTTAATATTATCAATGGCATAAAAAGCAATATTTTCATTAACGGCAACAGTGCCCACTTCACAAACCTACACACAAACACAAACACAAACACAAAAGTATCGAGTGTCCTCACCAGCCGGTCATGGTAAAATCCCGGTAAAGGATCCTTTTGCCCACTTCCTTTCTCTGAACTCTCCTAGGGAACTCCAGATGTGTGAACTCTCCCCCTAACAAATGGGGCTGCATGTAACCCTAAAGTTGAAAGAAAGAAAGAACAAGAAATTAAGAAAGAAAGAAAGAAAGAAAGAAAGAAAGAAAGAAAGAAATAGAGAGCAAAAAATAAAGAAAAAAAGAAAGAAAGACAACATTTCAGGCATCTCACAGTGTGCATTCCACACCCAACATTACTTAAACAACTAAAAGGTCTTTTTTCCAGAACTACCTGGCAGGTTGTAATTCCTTTCTTACTGTATTTATGACATTATTAATAATGTACTTATTACTCACCAGGAACTGTAATCGCTGCCGCTCTGATTCAGGGGTGAATTCCGCAGACATGGGAATGATCTCCCCGTTTCTGATTATGATGGCTCTGAGGAGGGGACAAAACACGCATGCGCATGCACACAAACACACAAACACAAACACACAAAAACAGTTTTTTAGGACTAGGAAAGAAATTTTTTTTTTTTTAGTAAAACTAAAATCGGATATTATATAATGCGGTTCATGCATTTACAGTACATTGATCACTACTGTTTACAGGATTTATAATTTGGTCTAAATCTTTCTTTTTATGATATAGGAAGCACATCTTATTACCTGCACATTCATTACAGATACATTACAAATAACAGCTACAGCCATACTTTACAGAATACAACAAATGCAAGGCTTCTTTCACAAGCACAGACTAATTTAGAGTGTGTGTGCGTATGTGTGTTAGTAAACTCTCTGTTTGATCCCAAAGCTGGTCTTGTTTTGTGAAGTCTCTCAGGGACGGTTCCAGCCGAGTCAGTAGGGCTGTGATAATTTTAGTCCACTAATGACCTGTTCTACATAACTACTCCAGCAGCTACTGTGTTCCACACTCAAAGCATAGTTCCTCTTTTTGAAGACTAGGGCAGATTGGAACCTTTAGGTCCGTCTGTGTCTTCAGAGAAGGAATAATGATTTTTGAGAACTAAAAACATTTTTGTTTGTAATTCATTTCCATAAGGGGTTAAAATGTTATATATTTTCTCCATGGTATTTAGGCATATATAGTTAAGTGAGCTTTCCCATTGGTTAAGCCTTCAGTTGTCAGATCTGTCAGATTAACCGTCAACATGATTAGGAACTGACAGAGTGCAGCAGAACAAATGTTGCATCATTTATGACAGAACGGAAAATAAGGTGTCATTTAAGGTGAAAAATAATTACATTGTAACAGAGTTGATTAGGTCATTTATTTCATTGGCCTATATTAGATGCATATCTTTACCCGAGAGAACTGCAAAAAAATACAGTTAATTATAGGGTTAATGTCACAGCCAAAAAGTAGCCTCATTAATGCACTTTTAGAGCAGATCTTAAACTAATTTTCCATGGATCTTACTCATTATTGCAGTTTATAACTGGTCAGTAAAATATACACTGCACTGAAGGCTAGGATAGATGGTTACAGTATCAGTTGCAGCACCAGCCTTATTGAGGAGTAATAAGAGAACCAGAGTGTGTTTCAGGTCTAAGCTGGACATACTGTGTGTAGCATAATGACCTCACCTGCTGTCCCCTGCATTGGCCACGTACAGCTTTCCGAGAAAGAAGGCCACCACAAGTGCTGTGCATCCACCAGAGATACTATATACAGCTTTCTCCCTCTCAATCTGGGCATCCTGGAACACACAAACAACTCGCACGGTTAGGCAAGAACTAGGTCATAAGTAAGTTTGGTAAAAGGCGGGGAGTAAACATAGGCACACAAACATTTCTCTACATGTACCCCTTCTCCAAGTGAAGCAGGTACCATTAGCAGTCCTGGGATTCAAACCCACGCCCATCGGATTGCAGGACCAACTCCCTAACCACTAGGCCGCCAGCTGTCCTAATAAACTGCCTACTGCCCAGTGCCCCAGACTTTTTACCCTCCATGGCAAGATCCAAAGCCTGTTCAAGTTATATCAGAATTTGTCTGAAATAAAAACCTGAACCAATTTATTAAGGTAAAGTTAAAATGTCCTTCCTGACAAAGCCATTGAAGGAACTAATGTTTGTTACATATATGCAATATGTATATGAAAAAGTCTTGCATGAATACTGGCTACACGACTCATTGCCTGGTGGCCAATGCAATATTTGTATACCAACACAGTGTGCCGGGCAGCAGTGTGTGGGGACGGTACCTTGCTCAAGGGTGCCTCAGAGGTGCCATTTGCAGTCTTGGGAATCGAACCTCACGACTGCAATCAGGATGGCCACCAACTGCCCAGAGGACCACTAGGCCACCAACTGCCCAAAGTTTGAACTGCACTGGCCAGGAATCTAACCTTGGCCTCCCGCTTGGCAGGCGAGAAGTGTACCACTGAACCTCTGTTTCTAAGCCACAGGGTCACATTTCTGCCTGCCTAAAAATTCACTTTAAGTTTAATGAAGGATTTGCAAAACACAAACCAGAACAATTTTAAAAGATGTCCTTTGTTTTCAGAAAACGGGTTTATTTCCATCATACCCTACAGGTCCACAACCTCTCCCTGTTTGAGGAAAAACTGTCAAGACGCAGTTTATAACTGGCCAATAAATTCAGTGTAAATTCATTCAGAATCAGAAAATGTATTGATTCCAGAAAATATTCTGCAGAAAAACTCAATGTAATATGCTGGGTATAAATACTATAAATAAGTGTATTTCTGTGCCTCTGGCCACCCAGATCTGTGCTGCCCATCCAGCTGATGAGCATACATGAACCTTTTCTGAGCTTCTTCAGAGTCTTAAGAAGTTCCGGCATTTACTGCAGCGCATTTATTGCAGGCTGTACACACTGGAGGGAAATGTCAGAGGTGTCCAAGCGGAAATAAGTGCGCAGAGATGCACTCATGAACGACCACGAGCTGTGAGGAGCTGGGAAGATGTAGGAAGGTGATATTTAAAAAACAAAACAAAACAAAACAAACAAACAAATAACACTCAGATCACTCGCACCACATCTTCTTTGCCCTGTAACATGCTCATGGCATAAACGTCAAATTCACACATATTTTCAAATCACTCTGCAAATCAGATAGTCTCCTAGGGGTCTACAGGCCAGCGGAGGGCTGTACCAGAGAGAAGAACGTGGGCGTATCTGAGCTAGAGCTTAAAAAATCCACCCTCGACTGACAGTTCAATATGAAAAACATGAATTCAAGTAATTTTAAGGAGATAATTAACTTTCTTTTAACTAGTCTTTCTTTGTTCTCTTAATTTAGATACATTTGACATTATTTATAATTGGTAACATTTGATTTTTGTTGTTTTGCTGAAATAAAGATTACCCATTGCCATCCATTACTATCCTCACAAATTCTCTTCACAATTCTCTTCATTGACAACCCTGTTCAAATTACATGCTTTGTTGAATTGTGAAAATAAGTAAACATTCCCAAAGGAAAATATTTCTACACATTACAAAACAATTACAGTTTATTTGCTGGATGTAACATACTAGAAAAAAAACAAAACAAAATGAGGGCTTTTGTTTGGTTTTTCCCCCCGCAACCTTTTAAACTCAGCAAAGGGCAAGATCAAAAATTTTCCCAGTTTACTCGGTGCAGAATGTGTACTTGGGTAATAAATGAAACATTTTGTTTGACTACTATTTAGCACCTTGGAGCTGTTGGCCTGAGGGTCCACTCGTCTAAAGCATGCTAAAATAAACCCGTCAGTTTGGGTCGGGTTCAGAATTCAGTTATTGGTAATTTGGGTCGGATCACACTCAGTCACAATTGTGCCCGTTCCGTGTGGAGGTTCAGACTTCAAATTCAGGTCCGAAACATGCGCTGCATCGAGCTCAGAGCATCAGTGGGTCAGATGAGAATGTAGTGGGTGGGTGGAGATGAGAGGAGGCAGCTGAGTGGGCAGAAGGTCTGAGAGCAGGGGGGAGGAAGTAGAGCCCAGTATCCTCCTGTGTCTCCTAATGAACCATCTGATGAGTGTATTAATACTTAGCATGAGTGTGTGCGCGTGTAAAGCTCCACACCATCGCTATCCAGCACAAACAGTCAATAATATAAAACATGTTTTGGGACAGTAATGTTTTGTGCTCAAATGGGTGCAGTACAGTGAGTTAATATCAGATAGCACAGGCTGCATTTGGCCGTTCAGAATTCAGACCCTGACGATGCTGTAGAGGAAGGTCAGGAATACAGAATTGGGGTCTTGGTGCTATCTGGTATTGCGGTGGAAGTTTAATAGCAATTTTCAAATGAACAGCAGGCCCATCTTCATCCATGGCCTGGTGCAGGTAAAGGAGACTGAAACAATGAGTAGGAATTGGCAACGATAACACAGGTGACATAATTGTTTTGAGTGGGCGGATGGAGCTGCAGGGGATGTTTTTATGGTCTGATTTGCAGACTGTTTATGGACACAAACATGAAGCTCTTCTCATTTTCAGTCTATAGCTGTATGGCATTTAAACTGATAAAGCAAAGCTAGTTGTTTTTCATCAAGAACATGCACACCAGCAATACTGCAGACACACACAATCATGGACTGGCTGATGGATTTTTCTTTCTCGAATCCCTTTATGCATTTTTGGTTGGTGGTTTTCTACAAAGTTATTGCTAAATGTAGCACTACTCCTCCCATCAAATACACAGTATAAAAGACTATATTTTAAAACATACAGCAAAGATAGACTGTCACATTTTTAAAAGCAGCTTCTGGCTTAATGGCAGAATATATTTTAATAAAGATGTAATACTAACTAATAAAAAATAATCCAATTTCATATTTATTAAGGTACATTTTCATTTTGAGATGGATGACAATTCAGGATATGTCTGACCAACAAATGGGTCCGTATTCATTAAGCTTCTCTGAGCGGGAGTGTACCTGGTCCTGTAACGTCATAGTATTTAAGAGAGGAATCTGATCCTGTATCTGCAATCCTATACTGAGAAGCTTTGTGATTAAGAGCAGAGGCGCATGTGTTTGAATCGAGTGGAATTCAGCCATTAAACAACTCCTTTGTATCTTCAAAGTGTAAAAGACACACAAAAACCCCAATCGTCTGTACAGTGGAGAAGTTTGATAAAACAACTGAGACGCATAAGGGATACTGTGCTGACAAGTGCTACCATCTAGTGGCAAACCATCATATCTAAAGAGGGGACTAAATAAAGAACTGAATCAAAATCACACTTGTGCAGCACTAGTGAAGAAAATAATGGGGAAAAGGTTTTTACTTTTTGCCTGTATGCATATAAAGAGCAGGAAAAAAAAACTTCACAGCTGTGGGAGCAAGGTCACCTTGATCAAGAGGCCAGGACAGGGATCATTAGCCCAGTGAGCAAGTTAATGGAAGAGTGTGAATGCAGTCAATGGTTTTTAAAACCACCCCAATAAAAACTTGCCATTAAAACAGATCCACTGATGAGCAAACACTGTGCACTAACCTGGAATGCAACCACACTGCATGCCAGAATGTCATAGTTTTGAAGGCTTATACTACAAGAGCCAAAAGCCAAAAAAAAAACAACAAACAAAAAAAAAACAAATTAAATGAGCACAAATAGTAACCACAAGCTCAAACTTTGAAATGTGTGAAAAAACTGAATCACAGGAGCACATTCCCAGCATTGCTGCAATGGCAATGTTACATTACATTATGTTTATCTGGCAGGCACTTTTTTATCAAAGAAGAAACTTGAGGAAACACTCAAGCTTCAGTGTGAGAACACATCCGTTTTAGGGAGTCCTGACACATATCCAAGTAATTCTCAGCTAAATAAGGAAAATAGTACAATGCTGAATGCTCCTGCCATGGCTGGAAAATTGGGCAGCTGTGATTGTCCAGGTTCTCTACTAGCAAGCTGTCTTCACTGCATGTGCAATCAAGTGAGTAAAAATAAGTGAGAGTCAACACAGCTGTCAAAGAGTCCAGTGTTTAGTGTCTGAAGTTTGCTTAATAATAAAGCTACAAAACTAATGTATCAGTTTAGCTTAGAAGTGAACAAAGCTTACATGCAAGCATCCAACTATAAAACTAAATGCCTAAATTATCACACAGTAGCACTTTCTAATGGGGTTTCTGACACTGTAGGACATCGTGTGATCATGGACAAAAGTCCAAACTAATCAGATTCAATATCATCCTAGAGCTCTGGCTATGCAGTGAACTTTAGTCACAATCACAGCATTTGGCAGACGCTCTTGTCCACATAATTCATTTGTAGACACTGGTATGTCACCCAGTCAGAAAGCAGATAAGGAAGTTCACTTGAATCTCCAACTCATTTGTAGAAAGCATGCGATTCATGTCTGCAGTTTGCACTGTGCTAATGTTGTCTGTTAATTATCAGTAGGGATGCACAACAATATTCTGTTGATATTAGCTGATACTGTGTTAAAACTAGGGATGCACCAAAAATATTTTTTTTGGCCAAACCGAAAACCAAAAATGTGGAAACACTTGGCTGAAAACTGAAACCGGAATGCAGAAAAAAATCTGTTACAAAATTTTTAAATATTTATTTAGCATTCGATGTTTTGATTTTATATGATAAATTAATCCCAGCGTTGAGAAAGTCTTTGTGGAAGCACCCCCTCTAGAAATTTTGGCATTAAGCGATTTACAAATGGCTTTTTGTGTCTCTTTAATTGAAATGCGTCCCACACTTCAAAGGTTGCGGTTGTTGATTGCATCATCACTGTTTCGTCGCATTAAAAATATTTCGGTGGGCGAATATTCGGTGCATCCCTACTAGACTACATGACTAGATTTGACTAGACTGAGCTTTTAAACTGAGGTTTGATAATGCATTCACTCCACTATGTGAGAGCAGAATGTTCAGCTGAATTATGCTTTTATTTTACCTAATTTGTAACAAAATTGATATTTTTCTTAGCCTGCAAATGCCACATTAGACCATCCCTACTTTACCTGTGCCTTACAGCTACAGTGCAAAAGTTTCAGAAGCAAAATTCAGACACAAAACACATCTGTTATATTATGTGCCACTCTTACTAGCAAGCTACAGTTAGTTCACATTTGAAGCAATAATCTGCTTATCTGAGTAATAATAACAGTAATAATTTAGAATACAGAAAACGACGGATATTAATCCTAATTACTTCATAAGTGGAATGCAAGTCTTGCTTTGAGGGCATGCCATTTACACAGTGAGGTACAAAAATTGGTTAGAAATTGGCCTACCGCATAATTGAAGGTAAACATTTAGACAAACAACAATTTAGACAATCAGACAAAGGGTCTGATGGACTATATTTTTGCTTAACTGTTCCCAAAACAGTGTATGCAGTGTAGGCAGCAGAGACCTTCGCTGCTTCATGTCTTCAGTGGCTCAAGGCATATGGAAGAAACTTCAAATAATGAATCCGTTCCACCAGCAGAGTTGAAAAGAGACCCTTTTTAGCCACCAAACAAACCACAAGAGGAGCCTCTCCCATAGCCGCGGGATCTGGAACTCACCATCTCTTTGAAGGCGTTCTCCAGTGCTCCGATCACAAGGCTCTCATGCTGGATCTTCTTCTCAGTGAAGAAGCGTGGCGCGGGGGTGCACGGTGAGCTGGGGTTGCCGGCGCCCCCACGAAGAGAGGCAGCCCGGGTCAGGGCACGATGCGTGCCGGGGGTGGTCTGGTGGTTGGGTTCTTCTCCCAGTATGGTAGGAGGAGCCGAGGCGAGGTTACGCAGTACGTCCAGGACGTCCTGCATCTGCTCTACGATGTGCTGCTGGAGCATCTTGGAGGCCACAACTGCTGCGCCCGATCCAGCATGTCCATCAAACAGAGCCCAGTAGTGAAGGATCAGGCCTTCAGATTCCTGCAGAAGACACAGATGATTAGGGGTATAACATTCTCACTTTATACTGATACATCTGATTACAATTACTTAGAAAACAATTCAAACAATCACAAAATTTCAAAGATTTTCAAACATTTTATTTTGGTCAAAAAATAAATGAATGAAACAGATCTAGTCACCTAAATTCAGTCAATACTGTACCAGTCAATACAAATCTGACTGAATATATGCTACATTTTGATCTAAAGGATTATGCTTAAATGGTGAGAATTTGTTTAAAACAAATAGAAAAACAAAACCAATGTTTACAAACAGCCACGGAAAACAACTAAGCACCTCAGTTGGCTCCTAATGAAGCTGCTGTGTGTGAAAAAGACTGCATCGGGGAAGCCACTGCATAATTCTATTTCAAAGTAAGGTGTTTTCTTTCATTCTAAAATGTTTGAACCAGCAATACAATAAGCTTTCTGTGGGTAGCTGAACCCAAACTTTCCAGGACTGGACATTTAATTGTAAAAAACATTTGCCGGTATATACACAGACATAAAAGCAAGGACGTATGTATATGATTAAAAATGTGCCTTTTGAGCTATAGCTACAGGCTTTAATCATCGCAAAACTACTTACTGCAAAACTATTCACATAAGTACAAGAACATTTGTGCTTTCTGAAGCATGGGCTGGAGCTCTGGCTCAAGGCCATGCCTTCCAACAAAGCATCTGTTTGTCCCTAGAGAGGCAACCCTAAGAGGATTAGCTTACACACACACACACACACACACACACACACACACACACACACACACACACACACACACACACACACACACAC
>JBBPDE010000128.1:22308612-22319833 GCA_037974605.1 Nannopetersius ansorgii
GATAGATAGATAGATAGATAGATAGATAGATAGATAGATAGATAGATAGATAGATAGATCACATGTATGTTAAAATAATTTGTGTGTTCTCTGCAGAGGACATGGACTAATTATTTTTTGTTGAAAATCAAACATTAGCATACAACTGTCCATGCACAACACATACTTCCCCAAAAAAAGGTGCATAAAAAGACTAGGCTGCAGGAAAGTGGCAGAGGAAGAAGCAGTGAGAGAGGGAAGTGGCAGAGGAAACAAGTAGCAAGAGAAAACCCAGCAACCCCAGCGGTGCCTGACCTTGAATGATTGACCCAAATGTGCTAACCCCGAAATAGCCCCAGCTAATACCCTCAATCATGTTAAGAAAGTCAGTGAACAGCATAATCAGCACATTATGTAAATGAAATGTAAAGCCTTTCAATGGTGAACGTGCAGAGGCTTTGGCGTGACCCTCTACCTGCTTGCCTTAAATCCACCCACACTGAGTGATCTACACTGATGAAGGCTATTGAGCCTCGCAGCTTGAACTACTGACCCCAGAGCTGTCACAGGTCACACCCTTGTGCACATACACTCACCGACCCAATCACATGCAAGTGGTGAAAAGAGGATTCCGTATCATGTTCAGTAATCGCCCCCTCTTAAGCCAGTACTGTGGCGGTCTTAGCTTAGAACGCTGAAACCTTCTATAATCGCTTCATTTTTGAACAAGGTTTGCAAAATCCTGTGCTGTGATTTACTGTCATGCTATAAATGAATTGTGGTATGAACTAAATTTAATTTGACCACATTTCAGTTCAATCAAACAGAGTAGACTCAACATACACTGGCTTTGATTCCTCAACATAAAACGTATAAAATATGTAATTGGGTTCAGGAGAACACACCATCAATAACAAAGGTACTTTGTTCATGAAATGTTGACAAAGTGAATACATAAAGCATTTTCAAATGTATAAAAGGACAAGAGCACAATATGTTCACTCAAAATGAACTGGCTTTGCTCCACTTGGGAGTTTTTGTTTCATGCTTTTTGTCTCATAGCAAGAAGGTCCTGGGTTCAATTTCCAGGACGTTTCAGAGTTCTTGTGGGTTTTCCCTGAAAGCTTCTAATTTCCACCCATGGTCCAAAGGCATGTAAAGCAGGTGAAACTGAAAAAGCTAAATTGCTCCTAGGTGTGAATGTGCCTATCAGTGTTTCAGCCCTGAGATGAACTAGGGACCTGCCCACTGTGTTTCTCTGCCATCATCCCCATAACAGAATGAATATCTTAATAAACTTCAGTTTGCTGTCCTGAGTGTGCTGTACACAATTACTACTCCACAATAATGGAATGGTATGTGAGATAATCAATGAGCAACAATGTGACTTGGGCATCCATGACCCTGTCATTAGTTCACTGGTTGTACTTTCTAGAACCACTTTTGGTGGGTACTGTCCATAGCATACTGGAAAGACCCCATAAGACCTGACGTTTTGGTGACGCTCTGAACCAGCTGTCCAGCCATCACAGTGACAGCTTTCATATTTCCTGCTTCCAAGACTCAATTTGAGATAAACCAAGAAGTATTAGTATCAATTTGAGTTAAACCAACTAGTATTTTGAAATACTAATTACAAAAAAATCACACAATTACTCAGTTACTAACATTATTTTGTGACACATAGATTTTTACATTTTAGCAATTTCTGTCCTTTATCATAGCAAAAGAGTTCAATGGCATATAGATTATCTACTAAAAGGAGGTTTACAAGCACACATAACAAAAACAATTGCATTTATTTGATTTGTTGTATTTTTTTTCAACAGTCGTTGAAAGTGCAGAGTCTTTGAACAGGAGGTCTCTACTAGTTTCACAAACGAGACAGAACTGAAGTGAAATGACGCCATGCTCATCTTATCCCAGTGACAACTGGAGCCTCTAAAGGTTAAGGGGTTAACCGCGTTGGAGAAGCTGCCTGGCCCAGACTGCAGGGCCACGTGAAGTAGCACTACCAGCGAGCAGGCTGAGTTGAGGGCTAAGCACACCTGGCTCACATTTCCTTGCCAGAAATCAGACCCTGCTGAGAGCAGAGCCGATCCTTTTCTGTTACAGTGGCCACCACACACACCACAACATGTACCGACGGGAATCCTCTGGCTGCCTTCCAGAATGAGCTAGGGGGAGACTGTGCATAAATTAATGAGGCTTCTACATTACTCAGCTGAACGTTACTAGTTGGACCTGGATAGGGGATCTAATTCTGGCTAGATGCTGGAGACGCTGGAAAATATGTACGCAGGGAGGTGTGTGTCAGTGTGACACATATCAAAATGAATTTGTTATTATTGTGAGATCACAGCATGAATATTATTGTAAAAAAATCACATTCATACAATGTATTAATCAAATGTGATAAATGTGTATAAAATGGCTCAAATGTATAACTTTACAGGCATCAAGTATGTTTTATGCACAATTAATGGCTCTTTAGTGTTTCACGTATTTATGAATTTTTTGTTGTCCGCTGACCATTGTGAAGCCAAATTTACAGAAATGAACAATACTGTTATCTATGTAGAGTCATGTGCAAATGTTTTGGCACCCCAGAATGTTGTTAACTCTTAATTATACTACTAAATAAGTAAAATTTGCAATCTGGGGTGTTATATCTTTTGCAGAACCCCACAGTGGCACAGTGGGTAGCACCTTTGCCTCCCACCTCCAAGTTTGGGGGTTTTAATTCGGGTCCTGGACTTGTATATGTGGATTTTGCATGTTGTTCTTGTGGTGGGGTGGGTTTCCTTCGGGGTCTCTGGTTTCTTCTACAATCCAAAGATTGAATCAAGTGAACTGTGGATTCTAAATTGACCGCAGGTGTGAGTGTGTGAGTGAATGGTGTGTGTGTGTGTGTGTGTGTGTGTGTGTGTGTGTGTGTGTGTGTGTGTGTCATAAAGTACACTGTAAGTGTAGCATAACTCTAACTTCAAATGTTGATATATAAACCCATACAGTCTATACTGTGTTTCCAAACTTTTGAACGGTCATGTATGTACAGTATATATAGATTGTTTGAGGCTAACTGGCTGAGAAGTGTAGCCTTAATCTGGCAGCGAACATCTGCAGGGAGCGAGAGAGTTCATTAAGGGCTTAGGGAGTGAGGCAGAGTGAAAAGGGTTACGCAGGAGGCAGGTTAACTAATCCAGAGCCCACTAAGATTAGAGCCACACTAAACCCTGGTGTATTAAAGCCATACCGCACAGACTAGGTCTGTAAAGCCTTTAAACAGAGGCGTAACTGGGTCCAAACTACTGGGCTATAGCCTGAACATTTCGAAATATTCCTGGATCTTCTCTGGGATTAAAAGAACATAAACAAAATACATATGGCTGATATGGACTCCTAAATGACATATGAGATGCTGCCACAGCCCCATTTCGAAATATATTCACAGAGCTATGAATGGGTTCAGGCCTGATGTCGGTATGCTACACATGTTCTCTTTTATAAACGGATTGCGATGATATGAAAGAAAATGAATGGATGGATATACTGAAGAAAAGGTTCAGGATACAAATGTTGACCAGTCCAGGGTGTTTCTCCGACTTTCACCCTATGACCCATCCCACAACCCTGGTTAAGCAGTGTAGATAATGGGTGAATGGATGGTAGTGCTGAAATAGAATGTATTACAACACAATTAATACATTTAAATGTGCTTCTTTTGGTAAGAATTGTGTTGGTGTAACGCTTTATTCATGTGCAACCACTTTAAAGCACCATTTTTTTCTGTCCAGCAAAGACAGCATAGAACATTGCTATTTCAGCAGTGTTTTATGTTCAGGTATGTTTGCATATTATGGACTAAACCAGTTTCTATTATAAACTAACAATGATAATAGAAATCGAATAACTTTTTAATGAGACAAACAGTGCCGGTTAGATTCTCAAAATAAGCAAAAATGCATTTTCTTTTCTCCTTCCACTCAGTTGTGTTCTAAACAAAACACTTCCCTTTTATTACCTCCAAAAACGTTGAGTTCTGATTAATTTTTACTGATCTGCTGCATTCAATCTAGTTCAGCAGGAGTGTTTACGCCCTTTTTTAATTTAGCATGCAATTGGTCAGAGTTTTTTTACGTACTGACGATATTTGTTATATGCTCAGAAAAGCATATACGCTATATGGCCAAAGGTATGTAGACATGTGATCATTTTTTAAAATTATTTATTAATCTTAAAACAACATTTGTTTTACTTACTAAACAAACACAATGCTGCAGCACTGTGTCCTCAAGGTCTAGCTTTGTATTTAGCCATAGATCAAGCTATATTGGGACTCCTGGGTCATAAATCTTTGCAAATTCCTCTGGGCACTTTGAATCAGTACATGGCCAAAGGCCCCCACAACATTAGAACGTCATCCCAGGAGGCCTGAGTACAAAGAGCTAAATTTACACACACACATATACATACGTGCTTGCATTTGCCTATTCAACATCCTATAGTTATTGTTGTTGCAGAGATACTTAGTTTAAATTCTATTAGCCACATATATGAATAAGTGCTCAGCATTTGTTGACCATCATATGGGAAGCCTATATATTGCAAATGTCACAGAGATAAGAACAGTGGACAATGATCAGGCAATACTATCATTCCACAATTCATGCAAGTATTCCTCTACTACATATGTGGAAGGGCAGGGCACTTCTTAACACAGTCTGTTTTTTTACCTAATAATGAAAAAATATGTTTGAGTCGCTCAGTAACTTTGCAGATTATATTGCTTTGGGAATCTGAGATGAGCAAAAGCATGTTCTGCTGTATCCTGTTAAACTATATGAATTATTTATGCTACATTTTGCTTGGACTGGACCTGTCTGACAATTACTTAAACAGTACATAGTATTTTTAGCTAAAAACCCCCCACTGCAGATAAAAGCACTAAAACACAGTCTGGCAAAATGGCTATAAATGAGTGTATCCATTGGGCTTTGTTTCTTATTATAAGGTATGTATGACCCATTTTACCAACTAACAGCCCATTTTACCAAGCAATCTAACCATTTCTAATTCATTAAAAAAAATTTTTTTTTTAATCGATTAAGTTTAATTAAATTATCAGCTTGCATTCTAGTTCTAACAGTTAAATCATGGCTTTATGGAGTGCATGCATGTGAACTACAAAATAAAAGTCATAGTTAATAGCAGTAATGGACCTTATATGAAATTGACCACTGGGTTTTGTGCCTTAGGAGTCATAGTAGACTAGAAATATATTAATAAAGGGAATAGTACAGCTTACTTTTATTACGGGTAAGCTGTACTATTCCCTTTATTAATATATTTCTAGTCTGAGTATATTTATTATTAATTCAAGTATTTTTATTCTGTATTGTTATGTCTTGTCTGAGTGTGCAGTCGTGATGTGAACAATTTCCTCCGGGATAAATAAAGATTTCTGATTCTGATTCTGATAGTATGGAGGATAGCGTGCACAAGGCCATTCATGAGACTTACACATATTGGCAATGACAGGTATACTGCTCTACAAACATGACTCGGTGGTCATAAACCTTGTGTTCTCATAAAAGGCCTGCTCACTAGCCTTGAGTTCACATGGGAAAACTGCGCTTTTGTGGTAAATATATAGCACAGGGAAGCTTTCTTTCATATCGGGGAATAAATCGTGCTCGTTTATTGCCCCTAGCCACTTAGTAGTATTTCAGAACGAATAACACAGCAATGTTGAGGCCAAACCTCTAGATGCAGCTATAATGTACTGACTGCAAGGGAGCCATTATTTCTAAGTGACTGTTATCCAGCAAGAAACTAGGAAAGACATGCTAACCCACATATCTGTTACAATTTGCAACGAATGAGGCATCGTCCATGCACTGCAATGCTCAGTCAGCTGCTCTAAACGGGCCGCTTCTTGCAGCGGAGCAATCAGTGCTTGGCCTACTTTTCTCTCTTCCTCTGACCTGGAAAGGCGCCTTAATGTGAAGTTAATGATATCACTACAGATTTACCTGAGCAAAGCCTTCAGTCTAAATGGGTCACTCCAAGCAGCAAATTAAACGTCCCTTGGTCTGCTTGGGCCACAGCTATAGAGGGATGGGATAGCTTCAGGGCCACATACCCACAAATATGCAGTTCAGCAAGCCCTGGATTACAGTTAAGCATGCAGAGTTTAACAAGACAATGCTAGACAGCTGAGATGAGCAGCCTAAGCCTTAGCTCAAGTAGAACTGTTTTTACTTTAGTTAAACAATGACCGAAATGTGAGCAAAAAAAAGCATCAGATCCAAATCAAGCCCTCAGTATTTGACTACCCATAGAACTGCAAAGGAGTGTCATAGTACATCTACCACAAATCAGCAAGGGCATGACTGAAATCTACCAACATCAGAGGCTGAGCCCATCTGTATGTTGTGTGGGGTTTGGTTGGTGCTCCTTTCCAAAATGAACAAAACCAATGGGAGACAAGTATGAAAACTGTTTTTTTTCGTAGAAAACAACTGGAAATAGTTTCTTTTCTGTGGTTTGTTAAAATGTATTTGCTGTTTAGTTGGTTTGACTGGATAAGAAGCCCCTAAAGATACTCCTTTAAAAAAGGCAAAGAAAAGAAGTCTGGGCACATGTAAAAAAAATATGACTTTGTCCAAGAGCTGTATTATTTTGTGTGAAGTTGCTTTTGACTCTGATCAGCATTTTAATGATGCCATGAAGCCTATCTATATAAACACGGCAACACACAGCTAAACACAACATTAATATTGCTCACCATTTTTATTTGCAAATAAACGAAACGCTTCGCTCAGGAGGTTTTTCTGTTTTATATGAGTGCCATAAAAAAAAGCTGCTGTTTCATTTTGCTTAGTTTCCATATTGGTAGGCCGTTTTATGTATTAGCACACAAAATCAGCAAACAGGGGTCATTTGAGAGGCCCATATCGGCCAGTAAAGCTAGGAGGTGCAATCTAAGCAGCAGACCCTAATATTGACTGTTACTGTGATGACACTGCACAGTGCCAACATTTTGCATACAAACTTTTTGTTTGGGAGTGTGCTAACCCGTGTTGCGAGACTGCAGCTAAAAAAAGCTGTGATTGTTGGGCATCAATATAAAATAAAATAAAAACACTTCAGCAAGAGATGTCTGAGCAACTGCAAAAATCATAAAAAAGGAATTAGGGGCTCAGTGTGGATGGTTAAATTGCGAATGCATAAAAATCAAATAATTTCCTTAAGTAGACATTAAAATACAAATCCATTAAATTTGACTTAGTAAATGTGCCTTATATATATATAAAACACTTTCACCTAGGTGATACTAGGTTAACATGCTTTTGCTTTGCTATATGCCTTGATTATAACAATCAGGCTAATATGACAGGCACTTTACTGCCTGTGCATTGAATATGAGAACAGCCACTGAGTCTGGTGCTAAGTGGTCTTTCTTAAATGTACAGCTATCGTTCTGAAGCCATTTCTTGGCCACTTTAGAGACAATTATTCTCCCCGGGAGCCCATTATGATGGTGTAAAGTTGGCGAGAGTCGTGGTGGATAAATGTACACATTGTTCTCGAGTGGTGAATTGCATAAGTTGAATGTGCTGCACTTTAAATGACAATCAAAAACTTGCACTGGCCTGCCTGGGTGTGAAGGAACAACGCAACTGTTTTCTCACCAGGTTAGCATGCAAAGCCGCAAGAACACAGCACGATCACTGCTCTGAGGCATCTTGTAAAAAGTGCCTGCCAGAGAAGCTTGAAGCCATCAACAATCTGACCTAATGAATCTGGCACAGCATTAGAGAGATCACAATAGCTCTCATTTACGAGCCGCCTGTCAGAACGTAAAGGGCTGTTTGCAGGTACAGTACAAAGACAGCAAGTACTGAAGAACAGAAGACTGACTAATAGCTCAACCCCAAACAAGAACACAGTGTATGGCACATGTTTTTGTTCACGTGTGCTGAGTTATTTATACAACACACCAGAGATAATTACATTTGCTTTGCTATGAATTGTAGATGTAATTACATAATTACATAGTTAATGCTCACGAGTTTGGCAATAAATTGCACCAACATTGGACATTCTGTTCTGGGTTCAAAACATTCTGCAAACATTTTAAAAAGTTTTTTAAAGTGGCAAAAACACAACAAATCTGTAAAAGGTGTTTTCTTTGCACAGCTGTAGGCACAACACTAACTTTCTATAAATGTAAATCAGTATGAACGGTCTCCTATGCTACTTACAAACAAATATTTGGTGTTGATTGAAGGGTTGGACTCACTTAGAAAAAAGATTATGGATTGCATTTATGAAATATGTAATAGCAGAGAATAGTTTGAATTGACAAAATCTTCATCTAGGGAGTAATGCAACAAGTTAGTTAATGTAGTCTAGGCATTTATTTTTCAGTTTGCTTCAGGTGCCCTTGTGCAATGCAGTTACCTGGACTCACCCAGTGGAAGGCTAAAGGGATCATTTTAGTTGATAAACATGCGCTTGTTTTGGGGCGGCCTAAAAACTAACTGGAATCCACTGGGATAAAGCCATGGGACACTCCTTATACTAACTGCCCTCCGCCCTCTAGCCCTTTGTGTTTCTGTTTGCGTGGCTTGAGGCCATGACTTTGACGCAAATCCAAATGCTTGGCTGCTTGTTTGATTATCACTCGTTGCTTGCTAAGAGTTTACAAATTGACATTTACTCTAGCTTGTAAATCAGTCAGGAGGAAAGGAGGAAACCTTTCAGGATTTTCCACTCCAATGTGTATATGCTTGTGCGTGTGTATGTGGTGGATAGTATCGACACTGCTGTGGCTGACGTAAGGCCAGGTTTGTGTTTGCTTTCATATCACACACGAGTCCATATTTACATTCAACATGGTTGTAGTAGAGAAAGAGCTGGATGCAGACAAATTGACTTGACCAAGGCAGGGCCACAATAACTTCCACCAGCAAGGTAGAAGGTGAAGCTACAGGGAGTGGAGGTGTAGACTATTACATATAGCGAGTGGAGGTGTAGATTATGGCATTAATACATTTTAGTTAGCTTGTAAATCACCTAGCCATGCATATATCAAACCAACTTGCTTGAGATTTTTATGTTGAGATGGCATTATTTCTTTTGTTGATATTGAAACACTGAGCATCAAGCGATAATTCCATTGAAATAAATACAACCTCAAACACTCTACACATATACAACTAGCCACTTGACATCACCGTGTGATCACCGTATTATGCTACAGGACTGGATCATTCTTCTTAATTTCTGAAAACCTGTCCAGGATATTCTGCTGCTATTCAGCCCCTACAGAACGACATGATGCCATTTCTGTTTTTCATTTTTCTTACTAATTTATTCATGTCTAATTCCACCCACTACCTCTGCGTCACTGGTCAGCTCAACATGCAAGGAGAGAAGGCTAATTGTTAGTTCTAACATCATGTTGAAAGAAGAGAGGAGAGAGATGACCCACCCGGAGAGAGCAAGGCCAAGTAGTGAATTCCCAAACCTGCTACATTTTTCAAGTAATGTTGTGCATGTCTCATGTTCCACATGTATATAAAGGTTTCCCAAAACCTTTGATGGAATGCCATTCTGGGGATTTTCATATCCACCTTGGACCACTCTGTTGTCGCAGCCTTTGTCATAACTGGCTGAAATGTTGGGAAACATACATCATTTTGTCACACACCAGTCTTATACATGGGCATGATTTTAGTTAAATTTAGGACCACCTCAAGGTAGGCCCAACAAGGTAAATATCAGGAAATATTACTGATTCTCCAACAATATCATTAAGACAATGTTCCTTTTAAATCACACTCCATTCAGCTTAAAAGCCATTAAGAAGACAATTCTTTGGGTTAGCCCTGTATAACACTGACTTTGTTTAATAGCAGTAAAACAGACAAGAGAACCATAGATGGTTTCTGTTTTCAATTCAGAACCATTACACCACTAATTAGCCTAAACTGGAATCTTCACATGTTAGAGCACGGATTAGTCGATTGAGCATGTTGACAGTGGGCATGAAGGATTAGGGCTAGAGCAAATGCTAATTTCTTTGAGGTTCTAATGGAAAAAGAAGTCACATGGGACAGCTTACATGTATATAGTATGACTCATTTTCCCACAGCATTTTTTACTTACAGTAGCATTATTGAGGCCTGCTCTTCACTCTGCTTAGGTCTGTTTTTGGAACTCTTCTGGCCCCCTCTTTTCTGCCTTCTTGATATGAGCATGCATATGCATAACAACTCTCCTTCCTCAACTGTCTCACATGCTGTTGAGAACACGGTGTAAGTGTGATGCTCAAGTGCCCGATAAATGAAAAGGCTCTTTGCCTTTTTTACACTTACCTCTATGAACTTTTCCTCACCTCCTTGATACTGTCACCAAAACCACCAACCAAGACACACAGAGAGAAAGAGGAGTGCCACTATGTACTGACTAAAGGAGCCAAACATTTTGCACACATACTTCACACTCTTCAGCTCTGAGGAGCTGGAAAGTCTCTAAAGGCTAAGGATGTGTAATATGAGCTCTAATTTAACTTTGTAGTTTCATATAATGTCTTGTTATTACAAACATCATAGTAAATGTTTGATATAAGGCTTAGTATAGTAAGACAGGGCTGCAAAAAAACTATGATAATCTGAAAACCAATGCTTTCTATTGTACACACACAATATGGAGACCTGACCATCACATCTACATGAATTTATAGGACATCTTGTTCCAAAATCATGGGCTTTAATTTGGAGTTGCCCTCACCTGTAGCAGATATAACAAAATCCACTCTTCTGGGAAGGAAGAGATAAAGTAAGTAAGTAAAGTGGCTCTTATTTTCATGTGTGAACACACCACAGCACAGTACACAGTGTGAAAATGTGAAATTCTTTCTCTTCATTTAACCCACTCACCAAGTGAAGCAGTGGTCAGCCAGCGATGCAGTGCCCAGGGAGCAGTATGTGGGGATGGTACCTTGCTCAAAGGTACCTCTATGGTGCCACCGGCAGTCCTGGAATTCAACACCCCAACCTTCTTTTTTTTTTTTTTTTTTTTTCCCCGGCCTGTCAGTAACACAGATAACACAGAGGTGTGTGTATAGCTGTGATATCATCATTCATAGCCTTTTTTTTTTTTTTTCAAATAGTTAAACTATTTTATTTAATTATTATTCTCTTAATTAAGTACATAGACAGACAAGGCC
>JBBPDE010000128.1:22344497-22355602 GCA_037974605.1 Nannopetersius ansorgii
CACACACACACACACACACACACACACACACACACACACACACACACACACACACACACACACACACACACAAGGCCAGGACCCAGATTTGAACACCCAACCCTGAAGGTGTGAAGCAACAGTGCAACCCACTGCACCACTGTGGTGCCCCTGATTGTAACATAATAGTTATGAAATATGCTTTATAAAGTATTAATATGAATTATATGTTATGAATTATTATGAAGAATTATGCTTTATGTACAAAACTGTGTGTACACCAGGTGGATAAATGAGGCCCCAGGACTGGAAACCAATGCAGTAATACACTAACGCTTTTGTTGTAACACATCATGTATCCTAAGAACATGTCAAGCCTTTTTTTAACTGCAAAGTACATAAATAAAAAAATATTTACTGGAACATTGGAACAGTTTGTAGGGGTTTGTCCAGTCACTATGAAATGTTCATACATTGTGCAAGGCCATGGCTGGCTCACCTGGGTTCTGGAAGGAGGAGATTGAAGGTGTGAGAGTGCATTGTTCTTGCCCACAGAAGCAGATGGAACACAGTGTGTATACGCTGCAAATTGGAAAAATGGGGAAGATGGGATATGAAAGGGAGAGTGACAGGCCAAGTCGTAAAGACCCGGCTCCGCTTCTGCTCGGACTTGCTTCACTGCTGTTGCCAGGCTGTCCAACAAAACACAGCCGCACACAAACAGACGGTAAAAGAGGAGCGCTAATAATATGTTAGCAGCAGGCCAACACCTCACACGTATGTGTGACACATCAGCATGATGTCAGCCCGTCTCATGGATAGAGAAGGAGCCATCCTTTTGGCCGAGGTTCGATTTCCTCTCATGTGCAGACGCAACAGCTGCTATCATCGTCCTAATAAATATTCGGACTCTCCCTCTTGGAAAGTCCCTGTGATTTCAGTCTGAACACATAATAAAGGAAGGTTACGGACAGTAAAGGGTTTATGTGCTCAGATTTATGTGCTCATGAATCTAAAGCTAGACCATCGCAAAGTGCAACAAGTCACTGGATTCAAAATGTCAAGACGGCCAGGAGATGAAGGGTTTGTAGAGAATAATGGAAATCCCTTTGTGCTTTTCCAGCAGACCTCAAAGGACATGTAGGCCTGCGTGCCCTCCTTTTATTTATTATGGATTACATGCTCAGGACTGTTATAGTGTCAAGAGTGGGTGCATTGTGCATTATGTTGCAAAAATGAACGCACATTCATCAGAGAAGATGTAATTTCTTCCTTATAGCAAGCAGAGATCCAGTATGTGGTTGCTTTAAGAATTACTGCTAAAGGTGACATGTCCGATCTTGATGGGTATTGATATCAGCCGAACCGATCCGGTAACAAATCTAGGCTGAAATTGCACACACACTCACGTTGTGCGGTTTCATGATGTTATCTATGTATTCCTTCTTGTTGGGTAGCCAGGTGTTTGAGCATGTTGGCATACTTTTACAATTAAGTCATGTTGAAGCTTAATAGTTTAAATATCAGATATCAACCAATAATAAGGTCTCAGTATCAGTATATTTAATGTAACTGAATAGTGAGTTATCCATCCTGTCAGCTCAGTATTTATGCTTTTTTGATTCATTACATTTTGTTTTGTGCAAAACTTTTAATCGGAGTCAAATCAACATATCTCCTAGAGTACCATTGCCAATCTAATTAGATTAGTAATTAGCTGGCAGTGATTTCTCCAGAATATTGCTTTTTATTTATAATACTGCTCAGGATGAAGAACAGAAAGACATTCAGCACTGCTGCAGCATCCTCTACTTCCTATTTCCAGAATAACCTGAACTTTATCACGTCATTTCAAGAAAGAAACATATATAATATCTGTTAATTTACCTATTTAAAGCTTAGAATGCCCTATTAATTACAACAGTTATGTAAGATCAGCCTATTAATTACATTATAGTGTTTACCAAGTGCACTTTATACACATTCTAGCATTTTTGCCAGTGTTTTAATACAACCCTGTGTTGGAATGATTCACTGGAATACAAAACACCATTATGGTTAGAATAGCAATAATATAAATCAAAAGTACTTTGGTGTAAGAATAAAGTGCTAAAACAAGCAAAAAGGCATGCGAAAGAAACCACAAATAAAGAAATAAAAGCTAAGTAACAAACTATTAAGCCACAATGAATGCTGGAAAGTCCCTAGTACAACAACAGACATTCTGAGTACCGGACACTTTCCTAGAATGCTTTGTAAACAACAGATAATTGCTTTTAACCCCAGAATGTTGATTTTCTTGTCAAGACACTGAATCTCCTGTTTTTAGGCAATACAGTGTATTTGTGCAGTACTTTTCCAAGCATCTCTTCCACAGTGTAGGAGCTGTAGCTCTACACCTTCTATAACTATACCTTCAACTAGCTACAAGACACTGAAATAATAACATGGAATTAGCCCATGCTTTTGTTATCACTTCTAAGGGTTAATAACTCTTAAACATTTGTTGTATAGAAGACAGACAAAGCATTTATTCTTCTCTTTGTTCTGTTGTGATGTAAATCAAGGGCTCCTTCAGAGGCTGCATACAGTAGAAAAATCAATCAAGAGAGCATACTGTAGCTCATGGTGGGCTTATTATTGTAAATAAGGACGAATGTTCCCTTTCCTTCAAAGTGCTCTATAAACAAGGGCACGGAGAAAAGCAATGACTAACCCTCCTCCAGATGTAATAACAGGGTCAAATGCAAAGCAGTAATCATGAAGCAGAAGGGAGGGGAGATGTTTATTGTGCTGTGAAAATGGAAGGAATGTCTTCATCATGCCCCCGGCAAAGGCAGTTATGATATGATGAGCGACTATTGCACAAGCGAAGGGCGTGATTTGTGGGACGTGTGTACTCACGGTATGTTCTTCTGCATGCAGAGCGTAGAAACTGCACGTCCTACAGGCCAAACAGAACAAGCCTCCTTGGTTTAATTAGCTTTTATGGCCTAGAGAGGAACCCGGGCCTCAAAGTGATCAGGATGTGCCGGAAAGTCGAGCTTAAGAATAAGAAGAGTAAAGGCTGAGATGAGAAATGGTGGCTTCACTGTGTCAGTTAGGATTATAAACCAGCTCCAACTGCAGCTCTGCACACAGTAAAAATCCCCATCCCAAACAAAATGCAAAAGTTTCAGCATTTTAGGTGTTTGTCCAAAGAACCCAATGTACCATGGTGTGTCCACACTTTTTGTACTAGAGACGTAATTAACAAATAACCCTCACATCCAAAAGTTGCAAGATTTGATTAGTTGCAAGATTAATAGTTAGTATATTGTATTGTTCTAACTATACGATCATCTGCGATGTGTTGCTTGCATTTTGGTGTCGATTTTATGTGAAGCCAAAAATAATGTAGACAAAACAGCAGGCTAACAAAGCACAACAAACACTCATATTACCTTTAGATGTTAATTGAGCTACTAATTGAGCCATCCAGTTACCAGAAAATTTGCAGCTTTAGTCCAGCTGACCTTACTCTGCTTTATTTTATCAATTATATGTTGATTTAAATTATACAATGATAGTGTTTGATTTATCAGCTTTCTGATTGGTTACTTGCCAGAAACTGCCTATATGTACTGGGTGGCAGTAACAGGTCTGGCAAATAATTTTTTTCTGCCACTTTTGAATCAATTGATGGAAGAATTTAAGTTAGTTTGAGTTTGATTTACTGCCATCAGGTTAATGTTCAGAGCACCTACTGGAAGGACCATCTACTGGCCACACATCCTGCACTCATTAGTACATGAGGATCTGTGTTATGCTGTTGTGGTGGTTTTTGGTGTTGCTTTAATTAATACTGCTAACTAACTGATGTCTGATTGTTTCTTATACATTTTTTAAAACTGGTTAACCTTAGGTAGGGACACTGTTTTTGAGCTACATTTCTTCATTTACTGAAATATTCTAATAATACACTTTATGGAAAGTATTGGGACACCTGGCCATTACACCAACAGATACTTTAATGATATTACATTTAAATACATAGACTTGAATATGGATTTTTGTCCCCCCTTTGCTGCTTCCACTTTTCTTATAAGGCTTTCCACAAAATTTTGGAATTTCTGTGGGAATTTGTGCCGATTCATTCTGTAGAGCATTTATGAGGTCAGGCACTGATGTTAGATCAGAAGACCTGTCTCGCAATCTCTGTTCCAGTTCATCCCAAAGGTGTTGGATGGGGATGAAGTCAGAGCTCTGTGTGCGCCAGTCAAGTTTTACCACACCGAACTCATCCAGCCATGTCTTTATGGTGCTTTCTTTGTGCACAGGGACACAGTCATGCTGGAATAGAAAAGGTTCTGCCCCAAACTGTGTCCACAAATATGGCATTGTCCAAAATGTCTTAGTCTGCTGAGGGATTAAGATTTTCCTTTACTGGAAGTAAGGGGCCATCTGAATTCATGATGTATGTCCCAATACTTTTGTTCATATAGTGTTTCTAACAACAACAACAACAACAACAACAACAACAACAACAACAACAATAATAATAATAATAATAATAATAATAATAATAATAAGTAAAATATGTCACACTTTCAAAAACATCAGGGGAAAGTAAGAAAAAAAGAACTGCAAAATTTCAGACCATGTCACACTTTATTGGTATAAAAGTCAGTTATCAATATATTTTACACTCTTCTTATGTTTTTCAGTCTAGACCCAGAATATCTTCATTGTTGTAGACCAAACTCCACAATCTATCAATCATGGATAAATGAATAAATTTAGTTTTGAAAAATGTATCTGTCATATTCGTGTGAAGAAATTTCTGCCAGCTGTTCAGCCATGTTACTTATCTTCATATTTACTGCTTGCTTCATGCTAGAGACGACAGCATAGTGAGGAATTATGAAGCCATAACAAAATAAAAGAGTGAGGCCTTTATGAAAACACTCATTGTAATGTTGAATGAGATAAGGTAAGCAGCCATCACCTTATATTGCAAAGGCATCAAGACGATTTTTCTAATTATTTTTTAGGGTGACTGCAGGAGCAAAGCATCATAATGATAAATGTATGAGCTTTCAGAAATGAAAATGTTTTTTAGTTGATGACAATGCTTCATACATTCCATTAGCTACACTTTTTGGAACTCTGGGAATGGTGGGCACGCCCAAGGTCAGAAATCATGACTAAAAATGGAAACATTTAAAAGCAGATGACACTGAGAGTGAGGCGCTGATGCCACAGAATAAGTTCCCTGAGCCTATGAATAAAAAAAGGCTTGTAAAACAAATGTGCCTCTCTGTGTGTGGTGGACAGAACCCATGGCAACAGCAAATTGGAGCTGTGTAACTGTGACCCAGTTAGGAAGGGTTGTGTGTTTCCAGATGGTTGCATCCACACTGCTCTGCTGGTTGATGCTTGAGGGAGCTCCCCCTCAGCGAGAGAATCAGCAGATAAGTGAGTTCCGTTCTGCCCCCTTTTCCCCTCTCGGTTCATCATGTTCTTTTCTTTCATGAGATTTCTCTTTTTTAGATGGTCTCACTCTTTCAAAATCTGTCCTTCACTCCTCATCTCGGAAAAGGAGTGAAAGACCTCCATCTGTTTCCTGTGAGAGCATCTAGTGATTGCAAATGTCCTTCTCTTCACCATTTCCATGTTAATTTCAGCTCTTAAACCGCTGAATGGAATTTCAGTTCAGTTCTTCCTTCACATAACTTGCATATTATTTTCATAATTCAATGCCAGCCACTGAATAATGATGCTTAAAGCAATGGCACAGCCAAAAGTAAGATGCCATTCACCAGATCAGACATGTTTGGTATGTGAGGTTTCCCTTTGTTAACATGGTTATTCAGTTTTACAAGCTGCCAAATCATTAAAAGAAGCAGTTGATTAGTTGTCATCACCAGAAAAAAAACAGTGTTCTGGAAGGGCTGGGCAATATAATGATAAGGCAAAGTGCCATATTTTAAAAAATAATGGCAACATATGTACAAAACTTTGAATTTAAGATAATTTCTTGCGGCTAGCTGGTGTGTTCTCTTCATAGTGGAGCTGATCTACCATAGCATGTTCTTCAGAGCCGTGATTAAAACAGATTTTGACAGAGAAGTGCACTCGACCAGCCGAGCCTAGCAAACCCTCTGCAAGTGTTGATGAACCAAAGCCAGTCAGCTCTGGGCACCATCAAATTACGGCTTGCACACTGTGGGAGAACGGAAGCTGCCATGTTGGAGAGTCCTGAGGACAGATGTAGCTGCCTGATGAGCCAGCAAATGACAAAGCCAATATGGTCATGCTGCTAATAGTCAAACCAGCCACACTCACGTTCGTACAGTAATACTAGGATGTTGAAAGCATGAGCATGGACCATCAAAGCTGCTGCTATTGCTGAATACTGTTGCTACTATTAGTGCTGCTAACTTTGCAAACAATTAATGCTGTACCACACTGTGCATAATCAAAAGCATGGGCATCCTTAGGCCTATTTTGAGGGGTCTGAAGACCACCCCAAAATGATCCCAAGCTACCCTAAATATATAGTCATTATTCTACTATTTTTAAATTATATATCCAAACATTTCACTGAGCACAGATACGCACTTTACAAATAGAAACAAGACTGTTGTTCAAATGAGAAGCATACCAAGTGCAAACACTTCCAAACATGTGTGCAGCATGATCTAATTAAGCAGTTTACATATTGCCATGCTCTGCAGTGCTATAAAAAAGGAGTCTCAGTTGACCTTGATTTTTGTTTCAAGATGGCAAGAGGTGACTTTGAAAGAGAGGTCATTATTATGGCATAGATAGCTGTGCTTTAGTCACAAAGACTGTTCAACTAGCCGCTGTATCAATAAGAACAGTGACATCGGCATCCAAATCTGTGTTAAAGACATCAGTATTTTTGTATACTTTGTACCTGAAAGCGCCCATTTGGTGACTGTGATTTCATTAGAGTGAGAATAAGAATAACCAAGAATATGGAAGAAAAGCTGTTCCTCGGGTGACTGAGAAAGTCAGTACATGATGTGATCAGACTGTGCCAGCAAAAACACTCCATCCACAACTACAAGAGGGATACTACAGTAAAGCTGCAGTAAAGAGACCCCACATTACAAGGACAAATGCACTTTTGATTGTTTTGGAGGTGTAAATCTCATAGGAAGAGGTCTACAGACATGTGGAAAAAATTATATGATCAGATTAATCATCCCTCACCACATTTCCCACAAATGGGCGGGTGTATGTGTAATGTACACCAAGACAATAATACAAGCTTGAATGCTTTGACCCCCACAGTGAAGCAGTCTAGTGGCTCTGAAATGCAGTGGGGGCATTTTAATGTTATGGTTTTGGATTACTTGTCCCCTTATATGGAAAGGTCACCAAAAATCAATACAAAGATGACTGATCACTTTCATCATATAATAAAACGTTTCTGTCCTGACAGGAATCTCTAACAGGATTCCCTCCTCCACAGGGCACTGAATGGTTTGATCATTATGGAAGTAATGTAAATCCTTTAAGGCCTTCACAGTCACCAGATCTCAGAACCAGAACACAGTTCAACACCTGTGAGAGATTGTGAACTGTTACTTTAGACAATGCTCTCCACCACAATCATCAAATCAATCACTAGGGCAATATTTCTGGAAGAACAGCTTTCCATTCCATCCACTTCCAGAGAACTGTAGAATCCATGCCAGGGTGCAATGAAGCTGTTGCAGATACTCATGGCGGCTCAGTACCTTTCTAGGCAATTTATGTTGTTTTTTCCTTTAATATCTTACCCTTTAAATATAGAGTTGTGGTCTTAACTATCCCCCAAATGGAAACATTTAATGTTCTATAATGTCCAGATATTTCTAGACCATTTTTATTCATCCATTCATCATAAAGTTTCCATATACAGGGGTGTCCTCGAGTTACGAGGATCTCGACATATGACGTTTTGAGTTTACGATGCTAAAGGTGGGTGAACTAGTTTAGTGGTGCGTGCCGGAAGAATATGCTTAATGCACCGAATACACTGTAACGCGGTGTATAAGTGAGGGAGGACGCTTATCTAAGCACAAGTATGTTTGTTTTGCTTTGCTTGGCGACTTTTTGCCCTTTATCATGGCTTCTGAACTAATGTTTTACACTTTTTTTTACAGCTTTGTTAGGATAGCTTATTAACTTAGGCTAGGGTGTGTTTCGACTTACTAATTCATTCATTCATGAATGAGTGAGGGTGAGATTACTGTGTCATGCTAAGACATGGCTTGAGGAGATGGCTTTGCTAGCCTTGCCCAATTCAATTTCCCTATGGAAGTCATTTGGCCCATCTTAGCCCAACAACTCAGTACAAGGCAACCTTTCCTTATATCCACCATCACCATCACTACTGTCCCCATAACTGCTCTCCCAGTGGAAATAACACCGACCCCTCCGAAAGCCAGTGAAGCATGAACGACCCCATGGGATGGAGTGCAGTCATGCAGGAAAATCAGGGCCACTGCCACACGACCTCCACCAACTACATCAGCATCTTCATCCATTCCACAGTGAGCACTCACAGGTCATGGCCCGCTGACCTTCATCTTTTCTCTCACAGCATTGCCCATTTTGAGGTTACAATACAGTTGTAGTCACAGCCTGCCCTGTTTTGTTGACTTCTGTGTTGACATTTACCCTCAAGTGTTCCACTGAACTGGAACTGAATGTCCTACCTGATTGTTTATGTAATCACCTGGCCCGAAACTGGTGCAACGTGGGATTGTTTTGGGTTGCCGTTTTTTTACCGTGCAGAATGGCGACTGAACGAGGCAGTTAACGGTGTCAGCTTTCTCCCACAGAAAGCTTTCACTTTAAACAGGGTGGATTGCTCCCAGGAAGGTTTGAGTTATTGTTTATCACAAGGATAGGTGCGTAATCTAATCATTCGTGCTGTCATATTTAGCCTACAAAGGTGAGCTCCCTCCGTCCCCTTCTTTGTTTACAGAATCTGTTTAAGGCAGCCTAATTCATCCCGACTCTCTTGTTTGGAATCTGATCAGGTTTCAGCAGGAACACTCTGTTCTCCGAGATGAGCCTGCTTTACCCTCAACAACAACTACTCATTGTTCCCAAATTTCTTGCAGGGAACAGGAGACACATAACACCTGGGATAATGTGATAATTTTTATTGGAATAAATCAACAGCTCCTCCTCCTTTCCTGAAGAAACTGGGGAGAGAAAAAGTTCAGTGACTTGCAAGTTTATTAGAAACACCTTGTACCTACGTTTTGTCCATAGTATCAGGAACAAACGTAATGCAGGTACACTTTGTAGGTTGCTGTTACTGCCTACAGCCCATCTGTTATTGCCCACCCTCTGCCCCATCCATCAGTGAAAAATTACCACTGCTGACAAGATGTTATATGAGTGGTGGACCATTCTGGTTTCAATTCCACACCACACTACACCAATAAGAGGAATACTCCCAATGCTACATTCCTCCATGACTATAACATGATTAAACTGTGTGTCCTTTAGAGCATCTACCAAATACATACATGTAAACTGTCCTAACGCATGCTAAATGCATGCTAAATAAATATGATTTACTATGAATAATTTAAATATATATATTAAATAGAATGTGTAAAGTTTTGTCCAATTTGGCATTAAGTTGCTAAGAAAGAACACATTTTGTGGTCAGAGCATGGTTAGGCTAGATGTCATATTCAGGATTTGTTTTTTTCTACGAAAGTACCCTTTGGTTCCTTTGTAGCCTCAGAAAATCAAGTGAAAAACAATAGTGACAGTAGCTTGTGGGAGTGTCGTCACATTTTTCATCCCATCCATCACGATCAAATAGAGAGCACAAATTTGTTCCATTCGTGCTGTACGTGCATCCACTAAGCTGCATGTTCCCTCAGCCATGCTCAGAACACCAGAATACTCCCAGAATAGGTAATTAACAAACCAAACGGAGGACAAGCACGTGTTTCAAGCCATCTACGGGGGCAAATGCTGACTTCGAGTGTGAGGGTTTCTGAGGTTACTTACATCAAAGTAGGTCAAATGAAATGTGGTCATTACGGAGAAAAAAGGGATCTGAAAAATAAGAGGACAAAGCTGCCCTACTTTTCTCCTCTTGCATAAGAAGAACTGTTTGTTTACTAAAGTGAACCTGCATTGGTCCGAGGGTAAATATTTGTAATAAACAACAACCTGTGATTTCTCTAGTAATTAGGCTTACTCAGCTATGCATTAACCAGCATGCAGACTCTGGGCCAAACATTATATCCTCCCTTTCGATATATTTCAGTCTTGAGGGATTAACTATGAATCATCACAATTTATTTTAAGATACAAACAGGTACTCCAAAACAATAATTATAAAGACTGCCTCATATCCTGAAGCAAAAGACTGAAGACTGGCACCTATACACCAGAACCAACCTATTAACCAAGCTGTAAATTACCTTGTGTAAGTTTCTATTGCTCTGTAGCTTGAATGGCTTCTCAGAGGCACAGTTCGTGGTGCTATATGAATCACCAGACCAAGGCAGCCATGCATTTTTCCACCTCTACAAGCTTTGAGAAAAGTTTAGTCAGTGTGAAGGGCACTATTTACAGAACATGCAGTCCCTGAATCATCTTTTTTGTACTTTCAGTTGGATTTTAGTATGGAAAGTTTTAATACTGTCTCATAGCAACCGTATTTTTGCAAGAGGCCTGATGGTGTTAAGACTATTGGAATCACACATACAGTATATACACATTTCAGTACAATTTCTAAGTAAACCATGGACAAAGAATGATAACTATTCATTGAGTCAAAAGTGATACCAATAAATCAATTCTATATGTGAAGTACAGTGAGAATAAGACATGGTAAATGAGCAGTTACTGATTAAGATTACATAGCCAGAGATGACAGATGTTTTAAACAATGTATTGTGAACATTTATCAGACACTCTTTTCCAGAGTCGCTTTCAGTAGTAGGGTAAAGTAATGTAAAGTGTCTTGCCAGTTAACCATTTTGGCATAACAGTGTGTGTGTGTATGTGTGTGTGTGTGTGTGTGTGTGTGTGTGTGTGTGTGTGTGTGTGTGTGTGTACCCTCCTCGTTTTTTATCTCTCTCTCTCTCTCT
>JBBPDE010000128.1:22360921-22376361 GCA_037974605.1 Nannopetersius ansorgii
CACACACACACACACACACACACACACACACACACATATATATATATATATATATATATATACATGTACAGGGTATTTTGTTATGTATATGTGCTCATTTCTCCAAATTACATGTTGTGTCAACTACATAAATATAAAAGTGTT
Organism: Nannopetersius ansorgii; assembly: GCA_037974605.1. Taxonomy (NCBI): domain Eukaryota; kingdom Metazoa; phylum Chordata; class Actinopteri; order Characiformes; family Alestidae; genus Nannopetersius; species Nannopetersius ansorgii. The sequence continues at coordinate 22,361,066 of JBBPDE010000128.1, forward strand.
AATATGGATACAGCTATGAACAAACCTATTGTGTAACAGCAGTAGATGCATGTTGGGGGGCATGTTTTTGTTTTTCAGTCTTTTTGCTTGATGTGCTGCATCATGGTGACATCAGATCACTTGGGCAAGATGTTTATCTGATGTTGTAGTGGTGCAAATACTCTGTCAGTATGTAGCTGCACTGATCTGCAGTGTTTTGTATATATAATATTCAGGCGTATTAAACATGAACCCGTTCTGGGTCAAAATAAAATAGTAAAAATCCAAAGAAAGAAAGAAAGAAACATACAAACAGGCAAAAGTAGAAACAATGATGAAAAGATTGGTGTGTTATTGTCCTTGTGTACATTAGTACAGTCACATTTGTGTCTTCAGTGTATTTTTGAATCACATCATGATAATCAAACTCAGTTGTGGGAAAGTGTGAGACAATGTGGTTTCCTACAGAATCGTTATTGGAGTCAAATCACTATGAGGTCAGACATTTACACCCCAAACATGTGTGTGATTTTGGCCTTTGTGTGCATTCTTCTTGGCTTATTCTCACAGCTCCGGGAAGAAGGGAATGCTGATTTGGCATGTCAATGCAGACTGTGTGGAGAGCCAAACCACAAGGAAGAAAAAAAAACGCAAAGGAAGCAAAAAAGGAAAATGGGGTTGGTCTGTGTTTAACAAGCAAGTGGATGGGAGCCTCACTGTAAAGAGCCTTGAGGATAATCCAACAAGCTTTGGGGTTCACTGGGAGGCCATTGCGTGAATCTGGGTCATACTGGAGCATTAGGAGCAGGGAAACACTCGAGCAAACTCAGCATGGGACGTATTCCCATAATCTGGTTCTAAAGTTCAAAGATTTGCTGAGCGCTCAGCTCTAGTGTTTTCCAATGCAAAGGCCTTAGAGGTCTCAGTGGAGCAGAAACTACTATTCAAAAGTTTGGAATAACAATGTTTTTTTTATTCAGTTATAATTTACACCCCATGGATTTATATAAGAAATGTTTTTGTAGATGTTTTAGATTTTTGTGGGGGAACCACAAGAAGTTATTAAGTGATAATTAGTAGTCAGTTGTATAATATGCTTTGTTTTTAAAGCCAAAATGAGTACAAATGCTCTACAAAGAGCACACTTCTAATGCACAATTACGCTTTAATACATTTGGGGGAGGGGGGGTTGGGGGGGGTCTGTGCAAATGTTATGCCACGTTTTACATTTCATACTTATTTTTTCCAACATGTTGAGCTGCAAATTTGCAGAAATATGTCATGTCTTTCCACGTAGAGGAGCTTATTACAGTCAAACATGTCATTCCACTGGTGTTCAACTGACATAGGACAATTACATTTATGGCCTTTACCAGACACTTTTATCCAAAGTGACAGCCATTCCCTAACTACAGGGGACAATCATCTTGGTATGAGCTGGGCCGACAGGTTTGAAATGTGTGTTCAGACAGAACTGTTTTACAACTTGGGATTCAGGGTCTTTCTCAGGAACCCAGTGGTGGTGTGCTGAAGGTAGGATTCAAACCCCTGACCTTTTAATCAAGAGGCAAGAATCCTACCCACTAGACCACCACCACCCCTGATAGCAGCTTCAGTCTAAATGTGTTTCAGTCTAAATCAGCTCTGTTTATTATTATAGTGGAGGAATTAATTATTTAACAAAATCAGAGAGGTGTTAAATAATGATTTAATCCACTGTATATATATCAACCCTATCCTCTCCATATTTTCACACAGCCCCATAACATGGAGATCAGGATCACCTGAGTACTAGGCCCAGTGCAAAGAATACAAAGCTCTGCCTGGTTACTGAGTGTCTCCCTGTTTACTGGACTGTGTTTCTTTACTGTGTTACACTGACCCCTGTTCTGGATTTTGAATTATTCTTTTTGTCTCTGTTGGCCTCTGATTGGATTTGCTGGTTTTTGGACTATTTTGCTACATTTTGTGGCTTTGCCTTTTGTGTTTGTGATCTATATCACTTGTTAAACATCCATACATTGCGGTCGTTTTCATATCTGTGATCATTAAAAAACGCACCTTTTTCCTTGCCTTTTGACTCACTGGTCATTTTATGAGCTCTGTTTACCTCATAGATTCATTATGTAATAAACACATATATTATTTATATACAAGAGAATTGAGTCTTGGCCTCCCCAACCTCCAGATCTGGGATGAGTTGGACCAACAAGTTTGAAATGTGTGTTCCGACAGAACTGTTTTACAAGCACCATCCACTTTATCAGAAACTCCTACCTTGCCCTTCCACTCACTGGTCATTTTATGAGCTCTGTTTACCTCCTAAGTTCATGAGTGAGTGTACAATTAAATATCATGGCCCATCTGCTGCTGCAAAGTGTGTCAGCTGTTCTCAACCTCATTCATCGCTGGTGTGTTTCTGACCACAGGTTCTGACCTCAGGTCAGACTGTTGAGCAGGTATTATTTGGGTGGTGGATCATTCTTAGCACAGCAGTGACGACAACATGGTAGTATGTAAGGCATTTGTACGAGTGTTTTGGGCACAGTGGTTTTGTGAGAAGTGACCAAAAACAAATCAGCCTCACTGCTAGGCTCAGGGCGGTTAACCATCCAAAAATAACCAACCAGGAGTGACTCTGCAGTCTGACCGTTGTTGAGCTGCTAGAGGATGGCTGATATATACTGTGGATGGGCCACAGAGGGGCCACAGTATCTGAACGTACCCCAGCAAGTTGGCGCTAGAAGTGGAGCTCTAACAAAGTAGAAGTTGTGTCAAGATTAGTTTAATATTGAAAACACTAATTGAAAACATTTGAATGGTAGTTTAGGTGATGTTTGTTTATGCTGTGATGTGCTGTTGTTTTTGTTCAGAGGAAGATGTGGCTTATGAATCACGGTACTGTTTTTGTGCTCCCATGATGCTCCCTTAGCCTTTCTGCTTTCTCTCAGCACGCTATTATTTTCGTGCATTTTATCGAGTCATGAGCCCTCCGTGTGTGTGTGTGTGTGTGTGTGTGTGTGTGTGCGTGCTTCTTTTTTTTTAATGTGGCCTAAAAATAGCTCTGTATTTATCTGCTCACTGAACTGCTCAGAAGTGCTTAATTATTCAAGATGTGGAAAGACTAAAGGCCGTTTTTTTTCCCAGGGCATTAAGTGGGGCGAGAGAGAGAGAGAGAGAGAGCGAGAGAGAGAGCAAAAGAGTAAGATGAAAACAAGTGCCTGCGTCATGAAAGAGTGCATGTCACCATGTCATTCTGTCATGCGCATGTCCAGCGGATATTATTAGAGTGTATCCGAATCACTTGCTTTTGTCAGTCAGCGTGTGTGTTCCACTAGAGGAACATCCAGTGTGACTCATAGAAGTGTGGGGAAGAACTGTGTTCATCATGTGGCATGGGGAGGGGGGCAAAAAGAGGGGGGGAAAGGGGAGAAATGAGAGATGGAGGATGAGTTTGTGATGAGTGAGGCTTCCTCTGTGCCTCAGTCAATGTGACCTCTCTGTCATGTGATGCTGCGGCTGATGAGGGTGTTGTATTGTAATGTGGTTATGTTGGTATGCGTGTTGGTAGTGAGCGTGCTGCCCATTCACTGAACCACAGGGGAGCGATTAGACCCCCTCAGCCCCGTGACCAGCATGGCAGCACTTCAAATGCCACAGAGGACAATCCCTCATCAGCTCCATCTACACTGCACTGGTTTAGGAATGCATCAGATTCCCCAGATCTGAACAGAAGAGTTGTACTCAGCTATACCAAATAACTATAAAACAAAAGTGCATGCATTTAATGTTAAAGGAGTGCATGTATTTAATGAATTTTAAGGTACAGTATGTATTCAAATGAATCGGATTTTGTTGTTTTACAGGTTGCAATGAAGATAAAGAATCAAGTCAGTACTTTTTTTACTTAGCCTTTAATACTGCCTTCAGTCCGAGGGGATACTTCTCTACCAACTTTGCAAAGATGCAAGGACCTTTTTCTCCTGTGGTCAATTTTGCTGTGTATTTTACACCATTCTCATGTTGGAAGATGAACTTTCTTCCCATTGACAACTTTCTGGCAGAGGGCAGCAGGTTTTCCTCAATAATTTAATGGTATTTTGCCCCATTCCTTTTCCTTCTGTCCTTAAAGTGCACCAGTCCCTGCTGAAGAGAAATACCCCCACAACAAGTTGCTGGCACCTCTGTATTATGCTGCAGGACTGGTGTTCTTTGAATGGTGAGTTGCCAGATGTACCATTTGGTGTTGAGACTTTACTGTGCTCCTAAGAATTAATAAAGCCTTTATTTCTTTGTGTCTCCTGACTTGTGCCTGTCCACAACTTTATCCCTGAGATCTTTTGACGGTGCCTTGCCACCCATAGATTGCTTTCAGTTACAGTACCAAGCACAGGAATGCTCCAGCTGTGTTTCCAAGCTAGTTGGTAGCCTTGTGGTTAGGGCGTTCGCCCTGTGATCAGAATGTCTGGGTTCGATTCCCAAGACTGCTAGGCACCTCTGTACCCTGGGCAAGGTACCGTCCCCTGCTTCACTTGGTGAATAGGTTAAATACAGAGGAAGTATTTTGTGCTGTTCACCTATGGCCAGATTGTCACTTTCACTAAACTACTCAAAACAATTACAGTTCATCACAGGTGGAAGCCAGTTAGCTTAGTGTGCAATGATTAGTTAAACCATGACTGTGTTTACAAATACTTTTTCAGGCGATTGTCCTTCATTCATCTCAGTGATTCTGTTACTAAACACTTTATCATTTCTTTTACTTAGGTGTTATATGTTGCACTGAGTGAATACAGATGGATTTTTTTTGTATGCGTCTTCATTTCAGGCTGCAAAGTAACAAAATGTGAATGGTTTGAAGGGAGTGTTTCTGTTCTATACCCACTGTACATATTTTTCGACTTACCCCGAATGTCGTCTGCCACCCAAGACATATTTAGCATCCACATTTTGCTTCTTTACTTTAGCACTGGAGCTATGAGGCTAACATTGCTAACAGACACTTTAAGTCAGTTGCCATCGGAACACACAGACTCATTGATGTAGTTTAGAAGATCCAGATCAGCAGTTCAGGGCCTAAGGTGCTTTGTGAAAATAGACCCTGTTAGTTCAGTTGCATGTTAAGTGTAGTCCATTTTTGTGGCTCATGGTCTAAATGTGTCCTACCCACAAGTCTGTGCCAGCTTAATGTAGTTATGGAAACGGTCTGGGTGACTCCTTGGCTGCCATTGTGAAATCCAAAGCAAGTATGGGGTAGGAAAATTCTGAGTTGGTTGGTAATAATGGGAAACTGGGAAAGGACAGCAAATAATGCAGAAAACTGTGTTCTTGCGATAGATCTGGCTACATGTTTTTCAGGTTTAACTCCTACATGAGGACGAGCATTTCCTGCTTGGAGCATTCTCAGCAAGCCGATTGGGTCTTTTTTTTTCTGAAGTTTTGGACTTTCCCATAAATAAACACCAGGTTGAGATTAATGAGCTTTCCTCTTCATTTTTCAACTACTGAACAATCTTCTCCCTTTTAATGCCCAGTTCTAACAGTCTTAACCTGTTTTGTCTGATTGACTACATCTTGAATAAGAGGAAAATTGTACTATTTACAGAGATTGTGCCGTAATATTATTTGTTAGAGGCTGCATGAGTATGTAAGTACAGTATATGTATATGTAGGTATGTATAAGGATGAATGTATGTATGTGTGTGTGTGTGTGTGTGTGTGTGTGTGTGTGTGTGTGTGTGTGTGTGTGTGTGTGTGTATGAAATGTAACCACTGTACTTTTGTATGGTAAGTTCTTTGAATAAAAAAGCGCTTTAGTGACTACTGAGAGCTAATTTGTGCAGTGTGAGCTGACCCATAGCTCAGTGCTCCTTTGCCTTGTTTCTGCAGACTGACTAGTAGTGTCATCATAGCTGCTGAGTGCCTGCTGGTTTCTATGAGTGCAAGGTTGATGTGATCATCAGTGTTAATGTTTTTCTCTAAGACTGTGAGTCACTAGAGCTTTTAGGATCTTACCACACAGCCCTGTCATCTTCGACCAAAACACAATCACATCCAGGCCTCATGATCTTAACTTTAACAACAGATCACGGGTATTCCCTGTACTGTCTCTGCAAGCTCTCAGACAGCTTTGATGTGGGGACAGTGCTTTTTTCCTTTCTGCCCCAGTCGTGCACGTAAACCACGGAGAACAGCAAAATGCTCTCTCCAAATTCCAGCCAAGTAGCAAAACAGTCCTGCGTAAAGACTCACATTAAATTTACACTTTCACTGTCATGTTGTAATGTTTTAGTTTGCACTGATGTTTATTGAATGCCATTACTGTGTGAATAGTTACTTTTAAACCTGTTCGTATTCTTAATGCTGTCCATTTTCAAACATATGTAACACTAGAAATACAAATGGCCTGTGCTACATGTCAAATTATGCTTCACAGCTGTTGGAAAATGCACAAGCATATTTTATATACTTTCTGCCATAGTCTTTAAACAAAATGTCATAATCACTTCCTATCACTTTCTGCCATTAGCATTACACTACAGGAGCAGTTGGGTGGTCAGTGGCAGTTCAAAATTTCTGTAAAAGATAGGATTCTGAGAGTTCTTGTGATTTTAGTGTGCAGTTTACATTTGTTATCTTCTGTGGCTCACATTTATTAATGTGACAAAAAATGGAGGGCTATTATAGCAACTTTTAAGGGATTTTTGAAGCTTAATTGGTCAGACATTTACATCAGATATATTTTTACTTTGTTCATTGCTGAATTACAGTCCTACCATCACAATCTGAGCCTACATTTTCTCATGTTCTGCTCCTGTTATAGTTAGAAAGTGCAATGCAGCTGTGAAAGTGTGATCCTTCTTTTATCATGCCATGGCTGTAATAACCAATCCTGGTCCTGTAGATCCAGTTAGAAGTATATTTACATTTACCTTTTTAGCTGATGCTCTTATCCAGATTAACGTACATCAGTGCGTTAGTAAGTAGGTCACATCTGTTTCTTAAACCTGTAAAGCTAAACTTAAATCAATGTCCACTATTCAACCAAATTACTGCACGCGAGTTACACCTAAACAACACCTGCCAAAGAAAGACCTGCCAAAGAAGTAAGGAAGTAACCAAAGAAGTCTCTGAAATAAAGACCTTCTTCAGAAGTTCCTGATTGGCTGGAGGGCTAAATAAGAGGACAAGAACTGCATGTCAGATGCAGGTTGTAGCTAAACACGGCAGGAATGTAGATCTACAGGAGTAGAGTTGCTGAGCACTACTGTGAGGTAATGTGACACATCAACATTTAAATGCAACAAGTAGCCATCTATTGAGCTCATGTAATTGTTGTATAGCTGTAGCTGGAAATGGGCTCTCAAATGTGATGCCACAGTGTGTGAGCTATTAATAGGCAACATTTTTCACAAATGTAGAGAGAGAGAGAGAGAGAGAGAGAGAGAGAGAGAGAGAGAGAGTAGTAGAACAGCTGTACTGTATTTGTGAAACTTGAAGTATAAATATTATACTCAGGGTTTTTACATTATCCAACACTACAGGATCCTGTTAGCCAATGAGCTGACTATAATGGCCACACATCCTTTTTTTGGGTTGTTTTGTTGTCCACACCACTGAAAGACACTGAGTTTCCCTTGCTGTGCAGATTTTTTGCCTGGGTTCAAAGAGGGCAGAGGCCTAATTAGCAGCACAAACAGCAGGTGACCTGACACGGTCAAGGTCACGAGCAGTGATCTCTGTTTGGGACTGCTTTCTAAGACTTTTTAGGATTAAAGTGTTAAAGTGTAGACATTGGGTGTGGAAAAATGACTGAGGAGTTCTTAGATGTGCGGTGCCAGAGAGAGGCCAAGGGTAACCTTTGTACATTTCAGTAGATACTATCAGTATTCAGAAACCATCAATAAAACTCTGAGCTTATAATCTGTCTTGAGGAAAGGATTCATGGAAGGTTTTAGGAAGTCATTCATTTAATTATGAAACCCTGAATTTCAGATAATATATTATAATAAGATAATATATTTCCATAGTAGGGGTATAAGAGCATCGAAAATAACTGTAATTGTACAGGATTAGATTTTTAAACTGTTGGAGAATTAGATTTTGGTCAGAAAAAGAATGTACACATTTTACACCCCCAGTCAGCAATAAAAAATGGTTTGACAAATTGCTGCAATTCCCAATTGAATCTTTAAGGCCTCGTTTTGTGCGTGTTTAGCCACTGTCCTGTGAGCACTGCACTCTTTGTCATTGCTCTGAAACCCCCCGAGCATCAGCAAGCTGCCAGTGCGCATTCCGGCAGCATAGCAGCAGCATTCGACTCACCCACAATGCAACAGCAAGGGAGGGAGAATGTATGGGGTCAGATGGGGTTGAAACCAGGGTCAAAAGCTTCATTGTTATTGTTTCTACGGCACATGCACTAAACCACTGAGAGAGCAGCAGTTTTACACTCTCAAGCAAAGGGAGGATAAAGGTAGAAGTGTTGGTCCATCTGTACCATGGCAGTGAGGCCTGCTTGGTGAGGAACGGCCAAGTGCTTTAAGTGAAGATTCATTTTGAATGAAAATAATAATAATAATAATAATAATAATAATAATAATAATAATAATAATAATAATAATGTGAAATCCAGTCAGATAAAAATAAAAAAAGAAGCAGTGTCTTATATTACATAACCAGGTCATTTATCACATAATCCCAGTGTAAGGTAGCGTCTTTCTATTACAATTACTATTTTGGCCTCTACCAAGGCGCTCTGGCATATGTGTGTGTGTGTGTGTGTGTGTGTGTGTGTGTGTAGGTGTGTGTGTGTGTGTGCGTGTGTTTATGTGTTTCTTCTGCAATCAGTTGTTTTGTGCAGGAACTACCTGATGGTAAGTCTTTACTCTAGAGATTGTTACACAGCTGTGAGGATTTGACTGCATTGAGCCACAAGAGCATCAGTGAGGTCAGGTACCAGTGTACTGGATGGATCTCAGTCATTCCAGAACTGTTCCACTGCTCAACAGCCCAATGCTAGGGGGCTTTATGCCCCTCTGGCTGATGCTTGGTATTTTGCATGGTCACCTTTGGCTCATGTGTGGCAGATCCTCATTCTAATGGCAGTGATTTTCTATTGAGAACATATGAGCTGTATATGCACAATTGAACACCGAGCAATGGGGGCAGTTTAAAGTATGATACTTTTGGAGTGTGTATGTGTGCATGTAGACTAATGTTTGTGTGTGTGAGTATGTGAGCTACCCATCAGCCCTAACTTGGCTCTTTGTTGGTGGGTGATTGAGGCTGGAGTGTGTTGGGTCGAGTCACAGGCCTGCAGTGTTCTGGCAGTGAGCGAGGTGACGGCAGCACCACAGAGGGCTCGTTGTCTGGCCACTCGGAGCTGTGTGTGGCAGGAGCCTCCGCAGCTGTTTCCAGTTACCCGCCCTGTGGGGGCCCTGATTACATTTCAAAACAAGCAACCTCCTTCCAGTCTCTCGCTCTTTCCATCCCTCTCTGTCTCTCTCTCTCTCTCCCCTCCACAGATGAGGCTGTATTCTGAGGGGAACAAGCATGTCAGGTCAGTGAAAGTGACAAAAAGGAGACAAAGACTGAGTGTGAGTTTTTTGGAGTGTCTCATTTCAAGTAATGTAACAAGAGTGAGACAGTAGCAACATGAAATTAAACCCTCAATGCTTGACCTCAGAGGTTGATCATCTTTTTATTGTGCTCACATAAGGGATTTTGGAGCTACGCCATTATTGCTTTGAAAAATATAATGAGGTTTCTGACAAATTGTTCCTATCAAGCCCAGTGCTGAACAAAAATGTAGGGATTTGATTCGATCGCAATAAAAATCAATTTCAGGTGTTTGGGAATCGAGAGCTTTGAGCTGGATTCCACACAGAGACCTTCATGTTTTCCTGCACCCACTGTCATGCAGAGTGTGAGGTATTTTGCTGACACGGTCTAGACAGCTCGTCTGAAAAATGCATCCCACAACTAATGCTGTATAACAAAAATGTGGTTTACGATCAAATATCATCGCCAGTGCTGAAACATCTTCCCACTCGAAGGAGTTGACAGAGAAGAATAAGGTACAGTATGAGGCCCCTGTTAGTTAGTAAGTTCATTTAGCCAGTGTCAGCTCCTCCAATTGCCTCGCTAAGGCATCAAATAGATCATAAAAATAAAACTAATGACTTTGTGTCCCTAAAGATCAACTGAGCTGGGAGCACGTTAAGTCAAGATGCCAAGATCCCTCTTCACAGCATCATTCATATCATATTATGGACTCTTCTCCTTCCCTATGTGTCTTGGTTTTGTAGAATTAAGAAACTGTGTGTTCTACAGACTCTTGGACAAACTGACTTTATTATCTGGATGTTTAAAACTTGGCTTAAACTGATACATGTAGATATCTTAATGTCCTCATATTTTTCTCATCTTTAGAAATATGAGGACATTAAGAAGCCACAACAGGAATGCTGCTACTCACATGCTAGGAGCAAGCTAACACAAGCTCGCACATTTGACATCCTTAGAGGTTAAGATCATATGATTAAACAATGTGGTCAATCCAGCAGATCTCAATACATCACAGGAAGTGTAGTGTTTTTCCTTGCACCATGAACTAAAAGGAATAAACATAATTGTATAGATGGAACCAGAGATTTTTTTTTGTGAGGAGAACTGCCCCTCAATAATTTCCTAAGAGAGTTTGAAATGAATGGGTGCATATGGAGCTTCTGAGCCAAACTGTTATTGATTGATTCTTTTCATACAGACAAATACTCTCATTTTCTCATGAACTCCTGTTATAGGGCTTTTTATCAGAGCCTTTTGTACATGCATGGAGCCAGTGAGTACAAACCGCTTTACTCAGCAAACCAACCAATGAGCTCTCAGTGGACCTGAAGCTAGAGTCCTACCACCTGGTCATTTTTTTTTGTGTACTTTTTTAATGTAATACATTTTTGTTCAAGTTTTTTAGCTTTATCCATTCGATGCAGGCTCACTTGTGGAAGCCCACTTGTAGCTTCTGATAAAATAGAGAATTAAGGCCAGGCTCTTCATAAATTGTCCCTGGTGGAACTTTGACAACAGCGTTGGGAGAAAAAACACAAGTGGATTCACTGAACGGTCCATAGATGAATAAATTATAATAGTAATTGCCAATAGCGGCCCAGTTACGAAAGGAAAGAAAGTTACTGTGGCTCGGTCGGTTTAGATGGTTATTTGTGACTTGAGTTTGATTCCTTGTGAGGAACTGACATAAATTTGTGCCAGCTTGTTACATAATGGCCATTCTAAGAACAGCCATCTGGGGCTCAGTATCTTGGCCTGTATTTTCCAGCATGTGTAAATGTACGTGTGCGTAAAGTGTGTGTGCGCGCGTGTGTGTGTGTGTGTGTGTGTGTGTGTGTATGCGCGTGTGTGGGCAGCAACAGGAAGACGAGTGGGCAGAGAAGAAGCTGCGCTGTTCCCAGATAACCGTTCTGAGTGGTCCTCAGGCTGTGATCGTACCGTGCAGTCGCTCCTGACTCAAGATGCTGCCAAAAATATGAGCTGGCAGGAAGCTCACGTTCACTCTTATTAATCTGCCATCATTAACAGAGAACTGGCCAAGCGCTCCTGCTATTCCAGAAACTCATTCACAAGTTCTGAGAATGTGCTAAGTGGGATAAGGGGATTCACCCTTCACCTGCCTCACCTTATACACACATACACACTCACAGAAAGGTCAGCCGGGGTTAAGCAGCTAAGCTGAGATGTAGGAGGAGGAGGAGAGAGTGGGGGGAGATATAGAGAGACAAAGGAAGAGAGAGAGGAATGGTGAGAAGGCTTTGCTGGAACAATCACACATTCAGGAGGCAAATATGCCTGTTATCCCAACTATTTCATTTGTGGGTAGTGCCAGTTTAAAAGTATATTTGATCCCAAAATGTGCTGTTTTAGTTTTGCTTTTGACCTATGAGGTTAAGCTTGCTGAGCCATGGAGAGCAAATAGCCACCAGTTTGCATTGTGCCTTATGCATAGCTAAATCACTCGCCTTAAACCATGTTGAGCTGTTGCACAATCTTGAATAGACTTGCTTATGGGCTTTCTAATTCTGTATTACACACATAGAAATAGTCATAGGCCTGAACTCTCGCTACACTTTTGTATGTTTTTGCTGCTTTAACACAATACAAGGTCCAGTCACATAAGAATCCTGTTTCAGGGGTTAATTAGTGAACTAAAGCTTCCATCACGTTTAGCTACAGTGACTTTGTAGCTGGAGTGCAACTAGAGATGCAAGCACCGCACACCCAAGATGTCTTTGGTATGAGGGGAAATTGTGTAAATATCACTCCAAAGATGCTCAGATGCTCGTTGAGGGCGATTTGAATGGCTCACATACCAGAAGGAAGTGTAGGCATGTGGAAGGAGGCGGAGAGCAAAGCTGGCCTGGCTCGAATTTGTGGCTTGTTATTTTCCTCTTAAATGAGTCCGTGTACACAGCATGCTTGTCCTGTCACTGCGTGTTCAACGCATTCCTGCACAGATTGTAGCTCTATTTTTCACTGCAGGTGGCTCATCTGCACGCCATGTACCCCGACAACATACACACACACTCTGCAGAATGGAGGCCATTGACCTTCAATTGGCACCTAATTTAAGGCAGGAGACACAGGATGGAAACACTGAATAAAATGGGAGGTGAGTGTTCAGTTCAGTGGTCCACAGGTACAAGTCTGTAATCTATATTGCATTCACAGTGTATTATATAATTATGGCTTTGTCAATCATACCTTATCAAAAATAGCATCCACCCTCTTTTGATCAACTGTTCTGAACCCTGTGCTAAAGGTTCCCTGTGCTAAAAAGTTCCTCTTGCTACTCACACAATTGCTTAACACACTCCAGGTAAACTTCACAAGCAAGAGGAAAGATATGACCTTTTCACCAACCTAACACATCCCTCTCACTATCCGCGCTTTTACTCAGGGATGAAGCGAAAAAGAGGAAATAGAGAGTACAAGAGAGTGTGTATGTGTGCCCACGCAAGAGAGAGAGCACATGTAAGTGAGAGAGGGAGAGACAGAGTGAGAGAATGGAGCGAAAACGTGTGAGAGCATAGAAAATGTGGAACTTGTAAAATGTGTAGAAAAGAAAGCACAAATCAACCTAAATCTGATGATACACTAGAAATATCCCACCTAGTCATAAGCAACGTTTTTGGTAACAAAACCAAGCAAAAATAGCTTTCAATATTTAAAATATAATATTTTAAAATGTTCACCTCTTGAGCTTAATTCTTTGTCACTGCTGCTGTTTAGGTAAGCAAAACTCCACTCAGACTCCTCTATCTCCATATCTGAAAAACTGTATATTAAAACACCCTATTGAATGGTACACGTCCCCATACTGTTGTGGGACAGTCATCCTCAGAAAGGACTGCATATGTATGAGAAATGTTCTGTTATGAATTGAAAACAAGAATATTTGAATATTTTTTTTATTTATATAGTTTACTTTTACGGCATTTAGCAGGCACTCTTATCCAAAGCGACGTTCATCAGTGCTTTAAGTAGTTCACAACTGATCTGTGCTTTTATAGTACTTTTTACAACCAAGTTGTCACAAAACAGCTTTACTGAGTTCAGGCCTGAAACCCTAATGAGGGAACCGAAGGCAACAGAGGCGAGGAAAAACTCCCTCAGCTGGAGGAAGAAACCTCGAGAGGAACCAAGACTCAAAAGATGAATCCATCCTCCTCAGGTCGACCGGGAGAGAAATGAATGTCAAAGACTGCTGCAATTATTGTTTCCTTTCAAAAATCAATAAATGACAGGGAACTGCAGTGTAGTCGGGCAGAGGTCAGTATGGGGTCTGGTGGGCTATATAATGTAATATTTTTTTATAACCTCAATGTTAGAAAATGCACTATTTTCTCTCCATTATCCCATAAATGGAAACTAAGCTGCAAATACAGTCAGCTTTGATTACTACGTCTTTGTAATGTCAGTGGGTTTGCCTGCCCATGGACCTTCAAGAAGAAAATTAGACTCAATAAAAAGCAGTCAATCATAACATGGTAATTTACATATGTCAGTCTTAAAGGCAGTAAAGAAAGTCTATTAAATCCTACATAATAAATACAGGCCAGAATTGAGAATGATACCTGTTTGAGTGCACAAATGTCATTTAAACAGGCCTTTAGTTTGAGCCCTTTAAAGGCTACTGATAAACATATCAGTGTACTGGAGTATCAACGGTGACTCCCATTTTTATAGCGTCTTAAGTCACTCTGCATATTAGCATCTGCTAAAATCCATAAATGTAAATGTTTTCTTTTGGGCTTCAGGCCTTTCTTTCTCATTTTATTGGCAATGCTGCAGCTTCTCAGATCAATGAAGCTGCTACATATAAACAGAACTTCTAAATGCAGCCCCAGCCCCAGCCCCAGCCCCAGCCCCAGCCCCAGCCCCAGCCCCAGCCCCACCCCCACACCCACAGGGCAGAGAAAGACCAGCAGTGGCCTCCTTTGAAGAGGACGGTTGAGGAAGCAGCCCACTAGAGAACTCAGCTTCCAGGCATGGCTTTACATTGTAATTAGGATGATTCCAGGTGTTCCTCTGCTATTAGCTGCTTTAGAAATCACACTCTGGAACTTGGTTAGACTGCCATCTAGTGGATGACAGCAGCAATTTTATTTAGTCATTTACAATCAGGACAGATAAGAATAATAGAAACATAGTATTCTGTATAAGAAAGTCCATAGATGAATTCCTGTCACCTGTTCACACCCATATTTTGTAAATATCTTAAGCATATCTGTGTCATGTCTATATTCATTCGTTACATTGATATTGATACTCTCCAACTGCGCATAGCACTTGGTTTGAATGTGATTTATTGATACAATTTATTAACAAGTACATTGACTTACTCATTTACTTACATACTTTCAAGGGTAAAAAAGGCAAATCCATAACAAAGAAATCCTCAAGCATTATGATAAAAGAGCTGGGAATGCCAAACCTGCTCCCACTGCACACCATTTCTCAGTGTCAGAGTGGAACCGCGTTTGAAATCTTTTCAGATTTACCATAAGCCCTGCTCAGGCTGACAGCGGACACACTATACATAAATTATTACACACGAGTGTAATTTTCATGTGTTTCTGTTTCAAATCACAGAAGCATCCTTGTCAGTATCCATGAGGGAATGATCCTGTTCTGTTTGTGACAGCCCAAAACCCCAGAGGAATATGTTTCTGTGTGTGTGTGTGTGTGTGTGTGTGTGTGTGTGTGTGTGTGTGTGTGTGTGTGTGTGTGTGTGTGTGTGT
>JBBPDE010000128.1:22387117-22415033 GCA_037974605.1 Nannopetersius ansorgii
GCATTAGTACAGTCTGGTACTGATATTGGATGATTAATTGTGGATCACAAATGTCTCTCCATCTCACTGGATGATGCAGTCCCAAGAGCATAGTTTCTCTGATCTCACAATTTTCTTTATGAATATGGAGTTGGAAGGTGGGGGGGAGGGTGTATGACTTAAATATACTGCATTGGTTTGTTGATTAGTGCCACTATACAGTGCAGTTACATCAAATATTATCAATGGAGTGCATATTCTCCATGACATTATCACAAGTCCACAGTGCACTAATTGTCACTTCAAGCCTGTTGTAGCAGTGAGTGACTTAATTCCACATTTAGATGAATGAAACAGTGTTGCAATGCTTTATTAGTCTTATGCATAAGTAAGAATATAGTGTATGAATTGCAATTTAAAAATATTTTTTTGTGTGTTTGAATGTTTTGCAGCTTGATGATTGACTTCGGCTAGAGTTCAGAATTAGATAGACAGTTCCACTGTTTCCCAGCTACAGTCCTGCAGTCCACCTGCACTGTTCAGCTTCGGGTTTAGCTGCTCAAACATTTTACCTATAAAGGGGTCCTGTGGTTTCTATGCAGTGCACACCGCTGACCTTCATGGACCATAATATGGATTACTATAAGACAGTCCTGTTTTCTTTTGTGTTTCAGTATGATCATCATGAATTCCCCGGAGTGGTGCCCCGCACGTTTATTGGCCCACTGTTCATCTCTGTGCTTAGCACACCCATGGCTGGTTTACTGTCTTTCCTAGAAGCACCAAAGTTTTACACACAGATTATGGGTATGTATGCCAATTGGGCAGTTTTGAAAATTATAGTGTTAATTATATAAGCAACAATTACATCCATGGTTGTTTTTAAGTACACTGAAGTACATTTACTGGACAATAATGAATTATATGTAGTTTTTATAATATATATAAAAACAAAAAAAAAATTGCTTTTTTTAATACAATGAGGAGTTTCGAAATGTACTGTTTACCCCTTGGCCTATTTATGGAAACTAAGCTGTAAAAACCTTTTTAGAATTTCCTATTTTCGTGATGTCATGAACCCCAACACATTTAAAATTTCACAGCCTGCAAAAGTGTAGCCCTGATGATTCACAAAGAATTCACAAGTAGTCTTGACTACTTTTTGAATGAAGTGAAATGCAGAACAGTAGAGGACATTTAAATTCTTGTTAAAGACACAGTGATAACAGCCTTAATTTCTAAGGGATAAAAGAAGGATGGTAAATGGTCATTCAGATAAGGTAGGATACTGTCCCATTAAAAACTGTTTGCTTGTAAACTGATTCAGAATGAAGCCTTTAAAAACTTGTCTATGAATAGAATATTTTTTTTCTTACTGTACACTACTAACTTATTTAGATGATACATTTTAATTGACTGTTTAAGATATTAATCATGACAGATTGAGTTAGGGCTGGATGATGTGGCCTATAAATAATATCGCATAATTTGTAGACTATACTTGATAAAGTAATCTCCCGCTTTTCGCGGGGGTTACGTTCCAAGAGCACCCGTGTATAGTGAAAAACCACGTTGTTGTGTTTTGGTAAAAAAAACAACTAAAAAGGCCTATTTTTATAGTGTAAATATAAAAATAAATAAAGTAAAGCCTAGTGCCCCCAAACAAAAGCACAAAAAATGTGAGGATATCTGCCTTTTCCGCACATGTGGGGGGGATTCCGCAAAAAATGTAGTTTGGTTCTCAGAAAAAAAATCTGTGTGAGACTGAATCCGCGACTACTGATACGCATAAAACTGAGGGATTACTGTATATCTTCCTATGTTTTGAAATCTTCTCCAAAGCACTGCATAAATGCTCAATTCGACCCTTTTGATATCATCAAATCACACCAATGTGATGATTCTGGGAGTCCCTGCAACGTTAAAACATTCTCATTTATATTGACTGGTAGTTTCCATAAAACAGGTATGACTTGAAAAATACCAGATCTAAAAACGCATGTCTCACCTGTATATGTCATATACAGGGAGAAAGTGCCACAAGTGAAACACCAAAGTAAGTCTTATGCCAGCGGCTTGAAAAGATTTCATGACAGTCATTGGTACACATCATGCAGAAGCAGCCACAATGCATTGATTATATTTGATATATCGCCTGGCCATGACTCCAGTATATTGTTCAAGCTAAAACTATAATGTATATTGATGATCTTGTGTTCCCTGCAGTGCGAGGTGTTCTAGGATTGTGTGTCTGCCTGACTCTGTGGCACATGCAAAAAGAAGTGAGGAGACAGTTTGGATCATTTCTCGCTGGCCTCTTCTGCATCATCTGCACTTCTCAGTTCCACCTGATGTTTTATAGCACAAGGACTCTTCCTAATGTGTTCGCTCTTCCTATAGGTATATATCTGGAGGTGTAGCTGCTTTTACTGGCAATGGCATGGAATTGATGATTGTTATACCCAATCTGTATCTCAATTCTTCTCAGGACTCTTCTCAAGACGTGCACTTAATGTGTGCATTACTGAGAAAGCCTGTGTGATTCTTCAGGCTGTAAACGCAAATGTCTAGAAAGGGTGCTTGGGATGGACTTGTTGTGGAGTAATGAACATCATGCAAAAATGACGGCCAAAATATGTAAAATTAAATTGGAAGAACAATTGAGAAATGTCTTCCAAAGTAAGAAATCTGTAGTTCATGTGCAACTCTACAAAAGATTTTGGTGATATTTGCAGCCATGGATGTCGCTTGAAATTAACAGCCTTTCATTACTGTTCCATATGCTTGTAGCCCTGAAGCATTGCACATATATAAAGATGAGTAAATCCAAGAACAGAACATGAAATGAACATTCATGAGATCAGAGGCCACTAGGCTCCACATATTTAGATCGGGCATTAGTGTTTAGTGCTAACTATTGACCTGTTTTATTGCATTTTTAACTGCATAATAATTAATCATGAGTTAATCATGACTCTAAGTAATTGCCAAAAGAAAGCATGATATAGTTAAGAGCATTTGTACCATTCTGAAGCCTGTTTTATAGACAACACTGCATCAAATGCCATCATGTCCATTTAAAACCTAAAGCAGCAAACTTTGAATGCCAACCATATTACCTATATTTTGTGCCCACTAGCCGTTGCTTTAACAACTGTCTTAACTTTATTTACTGAAATTGTTTTCTCAGTTTTGCTGGCTTTTACATCCTGGATGGCAAAACAGCAGGGGCGTTTCATCTGCTTTTCTGCTTTTGTCATCATTGTGTTTCGTTCTGAGCTGAGTCTCCTGCTTGGACTGATGCTGCTGATGTCGCTTCTATCAAGGAGACTCAGTATTCTGGAGTTGCTTTATTATGCAGTGCCTGCTGGGATTTTATCACTGGGTAAGTATTGTTTTAAATCTGTTAACTGAATTTGTCTTTGTGTAGATGATTGTTCCTAAAATTAAAAGGAGGGTTCAGAGAAAGGTTGAAATGTAGTCGAACAGTTTTTTTTCCCTTACAATCAAGCCCAAAATCTCTTTCAACTCATTCAGGTGTTTAATAGGGTCATGCAGAGCTGTTGATGTGGTTTAGTGTGCCTGATCTATAAAAATAAACAAAACTTAATTGTCTTACTCAATTCTAAGGGCAAAAAGTTTAGATAAGTTGCCCATAAATTTCAACTTGTCCCTAAATTATGATGCCCACATTGCCCAATTCTGATGTTTTATTTGTTAAAACACACCTCAATCTGTTAGCATACCACTAACATTAAAACCGCCTGGTTAATATTGTGCTGCTAAACATCTATGACCCGTCAAAGCATGAAATCTGCAAGTCTTCTGACAGTGTGATGTGGTATCTGGCACCAAGGTGTTAGCAGCAGATCCTTTGAGCTTTGTAAGTTGTGAGATGCGACCCCCATGGTTCGGACTAGTCAGTTTCGGCACATCCCACAGCCGCTCATTTGGATTGAGGTCTGGGGATTTTATAGGCCAATCCAGCGCCTCTGCCATGATCCAAAAACCATTGGCAGCAAAAAGACTGCCATTAGGGAATTCCATTGAGTGTGTACTGTCTTTAACAATGTTTAGAGATATGGCACAAATCAGTAACACCCATGCCAGGACCCATCACACTGCCTCCTGGCTTGGCTTCTAATCTCTTTTCCAGGTAAGCAATCCACTCTCACCTGGCCATCCACATGATGTAGAAGAAAACAATATATTAGACCGCCGCCTTCTGTTGCTCCGTGGTCTGGTTCTGATGCTTACGTGCCCATTGCAGGTGCTTTTGCTTCAGTCTGTGCCAACAAAACTCCCCATTCAGCAAGCTGTGATACATTGTGTGTCCTGACACATTTCTGTCATAGCCAGCATACAGTTTTTCAGACAAACAGTAGGGTGGTCGTTATAAGGCACTATTTTTTTAAATTTACATTTTCATTGGTCTTAACCCATTATTTTGTTTCTTTAGGTATAAAAACACTACAGGAAAAGTAAAAACCAAATCAGAATATATTTAGAGGTAGCTCAATACATCTCAAGTTTCCAATGCATATTCATATGCTAGATCAAACAGGTCATCCAGATTCTAAATAAATGCATTTTCATTGGCTTTCTGAGTAGAAGATGTTTTTATCAGCAGCCTACACTGCTCAAATGCTCTTTCTATCTTACTTTGGCAATTCTGAACATCCTTCATGGGAATTCTTGCTTTCTGCCAAAAGACTGTGGTTTCTTTAACAACTGCAGCAGAAGCCTGGCAAATTGTGTGTTTCTGTTCAAGGTGAAGATACAAAAAACGACCAAGAACTTGCCGCAGTGATGGCAACTTTCCACCAGTTATACCTTCAACGTATTCATCCAGAAGATAGACCTTTGACTGGCTGCGTGTCGTTGCCATGTCTCATTCCATAAACTACAACAACAAACAAGAAGTATTAATGCACAGTCGGTGGGCAGTCATCTTAAAAAATGCCATAAGTAATACACTTCAGTTGTGCTTATTCAGTGACCATATATTGATTTATGGTATTCCAAATACACATTACAAAATGTCCAATATGAATTGTTTGAATATTGTCCCATGTCTACTGTCCAGTTAGCAAATTAGTTAGTAAATTTTAATTAGTTTAAGGTACTGTAATGTTGTCTACTCAAATGCACAGCACGAAAAATATAAAACTGATAATACCTGCGTCCTGTGATTCGTCTTGCAAGCAATGAAACTGGAACTAAATCAGCCAAATACAAAAATTCCAATAAATAAGTAACTGAGCTATCCAGGTAGAACAATGACATTGCCTACATAACTTTCAACAGTCAACCGGCTCGGCTGCCGTATATATTATTGGCTGCCTAATGTATCCCACCCTTGACAGGTGCCGCTATAACAAGTAAATAAATGTTATTCACTTTACCTGTCAGTGGTAACAGAATTAATGTAACAGAATCTGTACTGTCCATATACCGGTTCATGTGCATTGGAAGGGAAGTCCGAATACTAAAATGCCTGCCCCGGATACACTGTGCCCTAAACCAAACCATGCCTGTTGAGCTCAAAGGGGAATTCTGTTTATATTTCAAAAGCTACCTCAGAAAGTCATGGTTACACATACACCGCTAAATACATCGTTTTATGGTACACGCAGGATAGGGTAAGGCAAAATAGTCTTCTTTTTTGGAAGAAAAGACTGAAAAAAGTAAACCTATTTTTACTATTCTTAACATTTAGATGTAAAATCGCTGAAGACACGTGTAGGTTCTCTGGTTGTTTTGGGTTGTAAAGTACATGGCTATATCTGCTACATTTTGTCTTGAGAATTGAAAACGATTAAATGTAGAAATGATGTATTTATTGAAACTCTTTGTGTGAATATTGACTGAACTAAGGAAGAGAAACTTGAATACCAGGATGAGTCACTTTTGAAGAAATGTAATATTTCACTGAACAGTTTTTTTTTCCTTTCAGGCCTCACTGTTGGTGTTGACTCTGTGTTCTGGAATAAGCTGCTCTGGCCTGAAGGTCAGGTGCTCTGGTACAACACCATTTTGAACAAAAGCTCCAACTGGGGAATATCCTTTTACCTGTAATAAAGGATTGTTATGGCTGTAGCTAGTACCTAGTGGTCACTGATTCACATGGAAAATAGACAGCTAAGAGTGTTTATTAGTATTTTGAAGGTCCTACTCTAGCCTTGATTAGACACAACTAACTGTATTGCCTTTTTATGTTTTAAATGACCTAAAGCAAGGGCTCTCAAACCCAGTACTAGTGACTCCACACTATGCACATTTTAGTGCTTTGTCTCGTTAACGAATGTCCTCCTGTTGGTCTGGATCAGGTGTGTAGAGTAGGGAAACCGTAGAATTTGCCAAGCATGGGACATCACTGTGTTGGGAATTGAGAACCTCTGATTTAAAGAACCTGCGTAACTGATGTCTGTAGACCAGTGGTGACATTAGCATCCTGCTTAACTGCTGCCTGGTTGGATATTTCCCAACATAATCCCATAGCTGTCAGTGGGATTTCAGTTTGGCAATTGTTTTGGACCTTCATTGAATTTTAAAAATCAAAATGTCTTAATTCTCAAATTTTTTGGGGAGATCAGAAGGTTTGAATCCCTGGACTGCTAGTGACACTGCTGAGGTACCCTTGAGCAAGATACTGTCCCCACACTCTGCTCCCCAACTTCCCCTCATTGGTGGCATGCCCACTGCTTAACTTGGTAAATGGGTTAAATTCAGAGAAAGAATTCAAGATTGTTCATACTGTGTGCTGTGGTGTGTTCATGTGTGACCATAAATGGCTTCTTTAATTCTGTTCCCTTACTGGATAACCGGTATTGCATCTTGTAGTCAATGTGTAGTGACTGGGAGGAGTAGAACCCTTCAAACTATTCAAAAACAGTCCCTAAACATCATTGCATTACATGCATCTGGACAATTCCTAATCATTTCCAGTGAATTAAACAACATTTGTACAGTTATACAGTCAAACAGTTAATTATACAACTCTGAGTCAGTTGTATTTTTGTTTGATCTTTCCTTGACTTCTTCCCCTCAGTAAACCTCCCCCTTTCTCTGGTACTTCTATTCAGCTGTACCTCGTGCCCTTGGCGCTTCTGTTTTCTTTGTGCCGTTTGGCCTTTTGGACAGGCGAATGCGAACGCTGCTGCTGCCCGCAGTGGGATTCATTCTGTTATACTCCCTCCTACCACACAAGGAGCTCCGTTTCATTATCTACACATTTCCTGTCTTCAATATAGTAGCAGCTCGAGGTTGCTCCTTCATGTATGTTTAAGTAATAGTTTAATATTGTAAGACTTTACATGTAGTTGCTTTACTGTGTATGGGAGTAAACAGGTGTAAATTGATAGGAAATCGCATTTCATAACTGTTTACATTAATTAGTTTGGTATGACTTATAAATACACTGTTTGGACTATTAACACTCTTTTTCCATATGAACATTTGTGAAAATTTCATGAGCTTGTTAAATAGCTGTACAGTATAGCCAGGTATTTCAGAGCAGCACTAAACATGTAGGTACTTGAGAACATGGACTGAGAAACACTGTGTAAATGGTATTTTATCTGGAAAACTCATCTGTATTTTTCTCTTTCTGTTTCAGTTTAAACAACTACCATAAGTCATGGATATATAAAATTGGATCTCTTGTTGTAATGGGACATTTGGTGGTAAATGGCATGTACTCCAGTGTTTCATTATATATTTCACATCACAACTACCCAGGAGGCAAAGCCATGCAGGAGCTGCATGCAGTAGTGCCGGCCACTTCAGGTATATTCATTTCAGGAGCAACTGATGGGGCTAAGAAATACACTGTAAAATAAGAATAGGCCAGTCTAAGGGAGTCTGTGTTTGTTCTAGATGTGTCCCTGCACATAGATGTACTTGCTGCACAGACAGGAGTCTCGCGCTTTTTGGAACTGAATAGTAAATGGAAGTAAGTTTCAAACACAGTCCATTTATTACTAATTTATTACTTCTGGATTAAACCCTACAGCTGTATGGTTTGTCAGTCCAAATGACACCACAAATAAATAACTTGTATGTTAAAGCGACAAGAAAATCTGTTTATTTACAGATAATATATTCATAAATGTTATATGAAAAGTACTTGTCCTATAACAAAAAAATACATTAGATGTTAATTTCTGAAGCATTTTATTAAACCATTCAGCTGTATGGTTTGTCAAACCAAATTATAGCATGAATAAACAACGCATGTTAACATTACATGAAAATCTTGACTTATCTTTTATTCATATGTATCTATTTTTAATATGAAAAGTACCTGTCCTATAACTAACATTAGATGTTCAAAGTGTAGCTATACAAATATATCACATTAGATCAAACAGGGTGTGGCTTTTTTTCCTTTTGGTAAATGTTGGATATGAATGGGTTAACAGGACATAAGCTTTTTCCTGATTTTCTAGATATGACAAAAGAGAAGATTTGAAACCTGGACATCCATTCATGAAGACGTACTCTCACATACTGATGGAGGCAAATGCAACTCACATATCTCTTCTTCGGGATTCTCACCAACCCCTCCTCTTCGTACAGGCGTATGAACGCATGGTAGTCAAAGTATTCCAAGTTCCACCATTCAGCATTAAACTAAACAATAAGCTGGTGATCTTGGAGAGATGGCCACAATCTCCATCTGGTTTATGAACTAGTAGTTTTAGTAAATATTGTTCTTACTAAGTGGACCAAATACATGTGGACAATATGGACCAATACATTTTTTTATGATAAACAGAGGTCATCCTTGTCTCAATTAAACAACTAAAGGTTCTCACTTTGTTAGTGGTGGTGTCTCTGCAAGGCAAATGTGACACGAATGCAGTTACACCAACACAGTGATTATCTAGAGCCTGTGGTGCCACGCTGCACATATTCTCGACTCTCAAGAAAAACTGGTTTGTGGCCCACGTCTGCCTGCCTTCCAAGAGGCACCTGGGGTTGTGTAACGGCTTGGTCATCTGCTCACCACTTCCTTTTACAAAAGTGTTAAAAAAAAGGGCTTTTACTGTAGCATGTGATGCCTCCTGTGAAAGAATGCAACAGCTTTACATTTCATGTCCTGTAAAATATCATATTACATTCATTACAAACATAAGTCCTCATATTAGGAATAAGACGATACTGAGGTCAGACAAGTAGATGCACTGTACAGATCCAGCACCGTGAAGATATTTAAATTTAAAAGCAGGACAAATATTTGAAAGAGTAAACCTTTTATTAACAAAAGACCACGGAAATTGCATGGTTCCAGTCTGAATGCTTACTCTTTAGCAAATTTGTTTTTTTTTTTTGAGATCTTTATTTATAAAAATGTACACTGACTTGACTAACCCATAATTTAATACCCCAGAAAAAAAAGACATTTGTGCTTGCAAAATTCAAACAAATTGCTCACCCTGAAATTACAGCATTATATTACATTTTAAGAAATTTTAACAAGTTTAAAAGAAACTAATTCTAATGACAGTACCATAAACCACAATATCACATGAAAAGATTAAATTACAAACATTTAAACATCTTTCAGTCACAGCATTTTCTTTTGGGCCATGTGTTCATATTTCATAATAAAAAACGTATTCAGCGTCCCATTCTATTTTACATCATCATTGAGTCAAAGGAGATGACGTGGTTTGCACGTCATGATATTTACAGCATTTTGACCTGAAGTAGTTCAATTAAGGCACAAGGAGAGAGAAGACAAAAAAAATCTGGCCGCTAAAAAAAAAAAAACAGCAACACACTGCTACCCCTATAGTTCTATAGCATTCATCTCTCCCTTCCTCCCTCCCTCCCTCCCTGAAAACACTTTTCACCAGGTGTAAGACCAACTCCAGTTATCAAGTGTTGAACAGTAGTACACATACAAAGCATTTATTTAAATTAACATGATCTATAAGCTCTGTATACCAAATCTAAACCTCAGTGTAAAATTTTTAAAGGGCCACCATCGGAGATGATTTGGTCCTTGGTTTAAACAGGGTCTAAGAATAAGCCTGCACTCATTAAAAAACGTTCTCAGTACTGAAAATATATCAAAGGAAGGTTGACCTTTAAAAATAAGAGTCCTTCAAGATTTTCTAGCAATGGTCGGGATTGATTTAGGGCACAGTTCACACTTGATGTGCTGAACAGAGTCTCTGCTGGTACAATGCTGGGTGGACAGCCCACATAACGTATAGCTACTTTGGCAAGTTCAGGCCACAAGAACTTCTTGAGATTCCAATAATCCAGAGGGTCGCAGCTCTGGTCAAGGATGTCTTCTTCCAAATACTCCAAAACAGCAAGCTCTAATGATTTTGGTCTCTCCTCCTGCTTAATCTTTTGCCTTATGTCATCCATCAGGGCCCACAGGTTGTCCTTTTTGGTGGCTGGGCTGTTGGATGAAGTCGGGACCTCGTTGCATCCATTGGATAATGGAGGTTTAGTCTCTGTGGAGGTAGCTATAGATACCTTATCAAGTTCTCGTATGAGGTCTTGTTTGCACTGCTCTGCTTCCTCCTCAGTGAACAGGGAGGTCTTGTACCGAGGGTCTAGCATGGTTGCCCATGTATAACGAGGGTCATGAAGTATGGGAGACATTCTGGTCACCATGGCGTCTTTCAGAGACTTAAGCATGTTGTCAATGCCCATGGTCTCATCAAAAAGCATGTCTATCTTGCGGTTGAGAATATGAATGAGTGGTATGACTTGGCCCAGTGTGGCAGTGCGGTTACTCATCTCCCTGCAGGCCACCTCGAAGGGCTTCAGAGCATTGCAAACTGACTGCATCACCTCCCACTGGTCACAGCTTATAAGTTCCCTGAAATTGCACTCTAAAGACATTTCGTCAATGGCTTTCTGTTGCTCGACTAATCTTTCAAGCATGAAATATGAGGTCTTCCACTTAGAGGGAACATCCTGGACCAGCTGATTTTCAGGTAAGTTATAGGTTTTTTGCAGTTCTGCCAGCTTCTCCTTTGCCTGTGGTGAACGATGTACTCGCTCACAGATCTTTCGAGCAATGCTTAACAAGTTCTGAACCATCCTCTGACTTTTTATGGCTTCATTGACAATGAGGTCTATGTTGTGACCAAAACAATGCATGATGTTGTGAGCACTGTCCTCCAGCACATTTCCTATGGCTTGATTATCAGTTACAGTGAATCCAATCTGCAGTCCTGAGGAAGCAATCCAGGTTTCCCAAAGATACTCAAGCTGCTTCTGTATGCTTAGCATATTGTAATCACAGTCTATCAGGGAGACACCAAGCAGAGCTGAGCAGTGGAAATCTTGGCCCTGAGGTCGGACGTGTGACTCGAACGTCACCCAATGGGCCGTAAGAGTCAAGTATTCCCGAGTTTGACTGCTTACCCATACGCTTGTTGTGAAGTGGATAATTCCACTCTCTGCTTCCTTGAGGTGCGCCAGAACAACCTCTTTTACACTTTCGTACATTTCTGGAATAGCAGTGCTGGTGAAGTAAGATGAAGTGGGCACAGAATACTGTGGTTGGAGATATTCCAGTAATCGGTTCAAGCCAACGTTCTCCACCACAGCCGAAGGCTGAAGATCCAGTGCAAGCATTTCTGCAATGAGTCTGGTGATTTTTTTGGCAACTGGGTGGCAATCATCAAATTTCTCATTATTCTCCTCATATGTAGAAGTGTCCATGAGCTCCTGCTTTACTGCAATTTCAGCAGATGACACATCACCTGAGATACTACCATTATTTTCAAGCACATGTCCATGAAACCTCTGCATGTGCCTAAACAAGCAACTGGTGCCTAGATTGGTTGTTTTTTTCCCCCTGCTAATTGTGCGGTTACAGTGCAAACAGACCACCTTTGTTGGATCTCCAGAAGAAATTGAAAAGTGATTCCACAGTTTTGATGTCTTCTTACTAAAACCAGGCAGAGTGTGTGATTTCTTTTCACTAGCAGAGCTGTCGGTTGTACTTGCTGACATTTCCTCCTCTGCAGCGAAAGTGGTATGGAGTGACTGAGGTGAAGCAGCTTTGACACTTGTGCTTTTTTGGTTCTTGAGGACATCAGGATGTCGCCTCACCAGATGCCGCATCAAACAGCTCGTGCCAAAGTCGCCACGTTTGCCCCGGCTAATGACACAAGGACAGTATCGACACAGAGCCTTGAGCTGGTCAACTGGGGAGACCATGAAGTGGTGCCACACTTCCGATTTCACTCTTTTCATTATTTTTTTGTTCTGCTGAAAAACTGAACTTGGGTCTTGGATCAGGCTTGGGCCTTCAGTAGAGTCATCTGGGGATGATGATGGAGGTACACATTCACCTTTCAAATCAAAAGATATATTGAGTGAAGGGTCTTGTCCAGAGTGATATATGTCCTCACTGACATCCATATTTAAAAGAAGGTTCTCGCTGTCGTCATTGGGCACATCATTTGATATGTTTTCCGGTGAAGTACAAGGCTCTTTTTTGATCTCCACAGGGTCCTGCACCTGCTGTGGGTGTGACAGTAGTGTTGGTGGTGTGGTATAAGGTGGTGGAATGGTGGAACCCTGTCCATTCTCTTCAATGACGATGTCTCTGTGGGCCCGCCACATGTGGCGAATCAGGCAGCTTGTTCCCAAGTCCTTCCCATTTTTACCACGGCTGAACTCGTTCATACAGTGGATACACACTGCTTTTGAGCTATCTGCAGGAGACAGATAAAAGTGTTTCCAAACAGCTGATCGCCTTCGGGAACTTGAGTTTTTATGAGTTGAGCCTGGGCAGTCAGACACGATGTCCATGGCATCATCGTGGATGCTGATGGAATGTGGGGAAGGGACTGTGCCAGAATCTGCCTTGGCATTTGTTTCCATGATTGGCTTGACCGTTTGCAATGCCTCTTTGGATGCTACATCTGTGGCCTCTGCTAAAGAGGTGGACGGTGAGGTGTGATTGTTTAAGTGGGGTGTAATGCTAGCTGCCAGGTCTTCGTTATTTGGTGATATAATGGGAGGTATTAAAGATGAGGCAGAATTGAACAAAATATTTGAAGAGTCACTGTCTTGTAAAAGTACAGTGGGGTGAGCCCTTCGCACATGCCTCATTAAACAACTAGTGCTGAGGTCTTTCTCATTTTTACCTCGACTGAACTCTTTCATACAGTACATACAGATTGCTTTGGTACTATCACGAGGCGATATGAAGAAATGGTTCCAGGCAGGAGACTTCTTTCTAGGGTTGAGGGGGTTTCTAATAGATGATAGAAGGCTTTGTGTGACAGCGTCCATAGCGAAGTCGTAAAAAGTACTTGAGTAGCCACTGAGAAAGTTACCATAGTCATCATCATTACTTCTAGTGACAAAGGGACCTACAGCACCATCAAAGTAAAACTTTTCGTCTTCCTGGGCACTTTCACCTGTTTCATTTGGTTCCTCTTTGATATGTACACTTGTTTCGTTTGCAGAATTGTCCTCAACTACTTCAGTGCTCGGGCTTTGATTTGAAATGGTAGGAGAAGTTGGAGAGTCCTGCTTATTGCAGCTCTCTGCTTCTGGACTATCTCCTGAATGTCCGTCAACCTGAGAAGATGCATTAAACAACGTTCCCTCGGGGGATGAGGGCACAGAAGAAAAGTCTTTAGCCGTTGTGTCGGTAGGAGAATTTGAGGATTTTGCATCAGCAATCTCAAGTGGAGTAAAGCGGTATGTTTTAAATACATAACCATCTTGCCCCTCAATTTTCAAACAGGTTTCTTTGGCTTCTTGTCTCTTGTCATTCTCTAAGGAGCCATTATGTTCCAGATGCACATCATCAGTCTTTTGAGAGACACCTTCCTCTCCGTCCATTTTAGCAGACTTTCTGCTAGGACAAGATCTCTTTAATGAAAGCAGCTTGAGAAATGTTCAAGTGTCATCAGTGTGGCTGTCACTTCTATCATCCGTCCAAATATTTACAGCAGTGCGTTATTTTCAAATCCAGATGAGGAAGACACATCAGACTTGTTCTGGTAGAAAAGTATAAGAATGCTTTGTGGAATCTGTAAATAAAAAAAAGAAAAAGAAAGTGAATAAAAAGAGTGCTTTTCACTATACAGCCAGTTATTCCGTCTTAAATTCAAATTAAAATCAAAATGTCTGCAAAATAATCCGTAAGAGATGGTTTGAAGTGAAATGGTGCACTGTAGAGAAATGTACCAACAACTATTTCTTTACAGACAACAGAAACAAGAAGTATACAGTGCCAGTGAATCTAATTAATTTGTTGTAACTATATAGGTAAAATATTGGCAAATATGGGGTGGTTTCCTTTGGGGGTTGTTTTGCCTTTAAGCACCTTGCATCTCTGACAAAAATTGATAAAATAACAGACCTCTCAAAGTAGCAATCAGACACATATTTGTAACAATCCCATAATTTTCCCAATATCATAATTTTCTATAAAGGAAGCTTTTAAAACCATGAACTATTCTGAACAAATTTCAATAGAAATGATCATCATAAACCGTTGTTTACATCTTAATTACATATACTTTTTCCCCCCTTTTTCTCCTAATATACACACACCCACACACTTTTAAATGTATATTACTAGAGGCCTGATAAATCACCAAAAGCCTGGTGTTTGTTTCGGAGTGCGTTCTTCTGGGCTGTGTCTGCCAGGACAGTTCGGTGGTTCCACAGAACCCGGAACAGCGGCCCCAGACCTTCATTAAAGTCGTGTTTCTGTTTATCGTTCGTCCCCGAAGCTTGCTTTATCTCGTAAACAAAAACAACAACCCAGCCTGCTCTGTAAACTGCACGACAATACTCGTGTGGAATGCACAATTTACCTCAATTATATCCATATTAAAGAATGAAATTAACCTGACTGGCCTGTGCTGAGGTGATCTGCTCTCTGGGCCCTTCCTCCATCACTACTTCTTAAATATTTATTTACAAGACTACCCTCCGTCCACCTAGCTGGGGTAGCTAACTTTTCCGGAATCGCCAGTAGACCCTGTTCACAACTCGCCTAGAAAACTGCTGTTTTTCAGCTAAAAACACAAAAGCGTCGATGTTTTTATCATACATTTTACTAGTACTAGCAATACGAGCAACCCAGCGATTCAAATGGGGGTTAAGTTACTTCCCCAAAGCTGATCTCGTTTAAATTAACCTTCAATAACACCGCGGTGCGAGGAGCTGCCTCATTTTTTATTAATAGTCTAGTAAACAATTTCCTGAACATATCACTTCCTGAAGCGAGTTCTTGATTACAAAACAACAACTCTATGACCATTAAATAGGTCCGAAGAGGGTTAATGAGTTTTTTTCTAGTTTCTGGTGAATCTTTTAGCAGCGTTAGCCTGTTAGCTCTCTCCACATCTTAACGTTACCCAGACAAAAACAACAGAGCTCCCGTACTTACTACTGTCACATGGATTTCGGAGCACTGACAGAGACTGCTTAAAGCAAAAGCTCACTTCGTGACATTGTTAAAGTCATCAAATTCATGTCTGTAGCGGTGGGTTTCGTGTAGAAGAATCTTTTCCCCCTCGATTAGGCCCTGCAGCACCGAGACTCAGACCTGGCGAGAGGCAGAACCAGGGTCCTGGGTGGCCGGAGAGCAGGAGGAGCTGGC
This sequence comes from Nannopetersius ansorgii, assembly GCA_037974605.1. NCBI lineage: Eukaryota > Metazoa > Chordata > Actinopteri > Characiformes > Alestidae > Nannopetersius > Nannopetersius ansorgii. The sequence continues at coordinate 22,402,710 of JBBPDE010000128.1, forward strand.
TAGAACCAGCAGCGAGGGGAGAACTGGATCTGCCCCCCTCCTCCTTCCTTCTCCTCCTCCTTCTGAACACACACCACCAACCACACAAACCTTTTACTAAAGTAAATGAAAAAATAAAGATCTCCTACCTTCAGGAACGTGCAACTCGGTCTCTTTAGTGTGCAGTTAAAGTTAAATCACCAAGAAGGACTGATCTCAGACCAGGCAAGGAGAGAGAGAAGGGGGGGCAATTAATTTGGCTTTGTCCTCAGCACGGTTAAACACGCGCAGCTCCACTCAGCGTTGGACGGAAGGAACACGCTTTTATGACGTCACACATGGGGGTATTAGGGCAACACCAACATGGCGGGTGAGGGGCAATAAAAATAAAACAGCTCGACGACCCGGGGGGTTCTGGTGTGGTGGGGGGGCAATTTGGACACGTTATTAACCGAGTTGATCAGAAATGTGCACATATAACAATGTCCTGATAATCAGTACTAGATGTGGATCTTTTAGTGCTGCCGCAGAAACAAGAGCTCAGTCCTGCAGAACTGCTGTTAAAGCCCGGCCGTGTTGATAAACTAAACATACGGGGTTTCTTGACCTGAGGGTCTCTCTCAGGGGCACCGAGGCGCCATCAGGGGTGGGGCAGTTAGGGGCCTTTACGATTTAACAGTTTTTTTCTTACCCCTGTCTGCAGAACAAAGCTTATAATAATTACTGCTACTACGCCTACTACTACTTCTACTAATATTTTAAGTAGTAGTAGCAAGAGTATTATCGTCATTATTATTACTGTTATTTTTATTATTGTTATTATTATTAGTAGTAGTTGTAGTGTTTCACCACACAATATCTTCAGCTTGAAATGAAATACACACACACACACAATATATATATATATATATATATATAATTTGTGTGTGTGTGTGTGTGTGTGTGTGTGTGTATATGATATGAGTGCCAGAGAGAACTTACACAATTTTTTTTTGTGTGTGAATTTGGAGTATCCGTTACAAAAATATTACGAGTACAAATTGGGTAATTGGGTATAAATTAGAGGCAAATTGCACCGTGTTTTATTTTTATTACTCCGTGTATTATATTCTGTGTGTATTCTGTATGTTCCATAAATATCCTGATTCTGAGTCTCAGTCCCTCTCCGTGTGATCCTCCGCCGCTGGGTCTGAGTGACCGCCCTCTCGTTGTGGTGGGGCGGGCGGAGTGTGGAGCTCGGCCGCATTGTTGTTGGGTGTGCGGGGGGGAAGGGGAAGCCTTAACAGCAGCAGCTGCTGCTCATCGTTTACGGGGGCTGAGAAGGACGTCGTTCCTGCGTTTGGATGGCTTTTAGACTCAGTTTCCCCCCGCGGAACTCGCTCTGGGCCCGGTAGTTTCGGCCCTGACGGCCTTTCCGCTCTCCAGACTTGGTGGTGCGGGCTGCGGCTACGACCGCGACCGCGGAGGAGAACATTGTGTACGGATTCACAGCCTCCTAGCAGGCCGGATCGCCATTGCTTTCAGGAGCCGCCGCCGCCTCCTCCTCATCCACTCTCTTTTCCACCGGGGCTCCGAGGTAACTGGGCTTTAAAAACAACCTCTGCAGCTGCAGACACAGGGGGCTTGGTAGAAATCTGGGTGCACACACGTACACACAGGCAGGGAAGTGCTCGGGAAACAGCATTAAAGCTCGCCATGAAATCTGTGCCTGCGCCTGTGTTTTGCAGGACGCCATTTGCACAATCTGCTGTTATTTTATTATTGTGAGCCTCGCTACCAGCACGGAGGCATCTCTCTTCCTCCAACGCTGCTCAGACATGATCGATACAAAGGAAACGCAGTGCAGCCCGGCTCACTGAGCTAAACACGGGCTCAGGGTTAGAGCTTCCCCCGTCAGCCTCCCCCTAACCACAACACCCACTCTGTGGCGATGAAACAAGCGTTAAAAACTGTCACTGCTGCTCATTTTACCTCGTTCCTGCACAAGTTAGTTTAGTGCATGTGTGTAGTCTGTTTATGTCAAGCTTACTGCTTCAGGAACTAATAAGGGTGTTCATTCATTTCCATTGACTCTACAGTGTGTGTGTGCGTGCGTGCGTGTGTGTGTGTGTGTGTGTGGGGGGGGGGGGGTGAATTTTTAGTCAGCGGCTAAGAGTTTGTAAGCTCTCATACCTGTCACTGGATAGATTCTGGTCTTTTTGGACAATTATATCTCTGTCTGTAAGTGGACTTTTGTAAGGATTAGAGTTCTAAATTCTAACGATTTAAGACATTTTAATCACTCGTTATCACAACAGCTAAAATGCTGGAAAGCTTGTGTCATGAGAAACCTCATCATGCACCTACAAAACTTCTGCCAGCTTGTAGGTTTCTTTCTGTCAGAGCAGTTGTTTTTAGATGATTTGGTTACCACAAGAAACATATGGGGTATCGTTTTGAAAACTGTCTCACGAAGCCTTTAAGAAGTGTGTAGCAGTGTGAAATATGTCATGCTTCCTTTGTAACTAGAAGATGCCTCTTCTGGTATGTTCTGAGAGTACTGATTAGTTATTAATGCGGTCTCAACGGAACACAGCCATGAAAGCGTTCCCACACACTTCTTCCCGGGTGCTGTGTTCCTGGCTGCCTGTTGCTTCACTCGGTGAATGAGTTAAATGCGGAAAACAATTTTGTGCTGCGCTGTGGTGTGTTCATGTATGATGAATTGACATTGTACACTTACGCTTATGGCTTCTGATTTTTCCCTGTTTTCTTCTGCAGCTTTTTAAGGTTCCATGATGAGGAAGAAAGTGCGACATAACAGACCCCCTGCACCAGAGAGGTCGCCCTCACCCATAAAACCTTCCCCGAACCGGGAGACCCTCACCTATGCACAGGCACAGCGGATGGTGGAGCTGGAGCTGGATGGCCGAGTGCACCGGATCAGTATCTTTGACAAACTGGAGGTCATCACAGATGATGACCCCACAGCCCAGGAGATAATGGAGTGCACCAGCAATAAGGAGAACACGGAGAAGCCTCAGCAGGCCCCGTTGCGGTCTGCACGCCTCAAGAGCAGCCAGCAGAGGAAGAACGCCGCTTTGAACGCACAAAAGGCTCAGGCGCCTAACTGCATGCTTCCGGAGCCCAAATACCGCACTGTGGAGTACAATCTCCCGGCTGTGCCTCGGAGACCCTCACAGTACTACAAGTATGAGGAGAAGACATCGGAGGAGCTCAATGAGGAGGTGGAGTATGACATGGACGAGGAGGATTATGCCTGGCTGGACCTGGTCAATGAAAAAAGAAAAAGCGAAGGCTTCAGCCAGGTTTCTCCTAACGTCTTCGAGTTCCTCGTGGACCGCTTTGAGAAGGAGTCGTACTTGCAAACCCAGGGCCAGAAGGACCCGCAGTCGTTGGTGGACGAGGATGCTGTATGCTGCATCTGCATGGATGGAGAGTGCCAGGACAGCAATGCCATTCTTTTCTGTGACATGTGCAATCTGGCTGTGCACCAGGAGTGCTATGGAGTTCCATACATTCCAGAGGGCCAGTGGCTGTGCCGTCATTGCCTACAGTCTCCCACCCATCCTGCCCACTGCATCCTCTGCCCCAACAAGGGCGGTGCCGTTAAGAAGACAGAAGATGACCGCTGGGGACATGTGGTCTGCGCCTTATGGGTCCCCGAAGTGGGTTTTTCCAACACAGTCTTCATCGAGCCCATTGATGGTGTGGCAAATATCCCCCCTGCCCGCTGGAAACTCAGCTGCTACCTCTGCAAGGAGAAAGGCGTCGGTGCCTGTATCCAGTGCCACAAAGCCAACTGTTACACCGCCTTCCATGTCAGCTGCGCACAAAAGGCTGGCCTCTTCATGAAAATGGAACCTATCAAAGAAATGACAGAGTCAGGTACCGCTACCCTCTCTGTGAAGAAGACTGCCTACTGTGGGGCCCACACGCCCAACGGCTCCATCAAAAGGCCTCTTACCATTTACGATGACGCCAAAACCAAAAACGGACTCTGTCAGAAGGCGGTCGGTAAAAACGGCCGAACAAGGCTTAAAAGAAAGCTGAAGAAAACCAAGAGCAAGAAGACCACAGAACCTGTGGCAGCAGTGTCCGCAAAGTCTGTGCCTAGTTTTCCACTTCATAGGTAAGCTTTAGAGCACTGGCTGCATCAGGTGTGTTGGGAGCTAGGAAAACTAAAATGTGCAGACTGTGCAAATCACTGCTTCAGGGGGACTGTGGAGGGAATAGAGGTTCAGAAAACTGATGCCACTGCAGCGATGTGTGGAGCTGCAGCTACTATAGAGGAATATTAATGTTGTATGCAAAGTCTCCTGATGCTAAAGCAGTAGTCTCATGAATAATCAATTTTACAAAGTTGTCCCTTCACCCCAAAATATTGTCACACGCTCACGACATCTTTTGGGTATGAATTTTGCTGTTATGCTTGATGCTGGAAAATTGATGAGTGGCAAGAAGCTTCCATTACTGGTTTCATCCATTAATCTCATGGCTATCTGGGCAAAACATGTCCAGTTCACACCTGGCATTAGAATGTGTCTCTTGTGTCTGGTTGGGATCAGATCTCGCTTCCTTGCTCTATACACAAATAAAACATGCTAATTTTTTTACTGCCAGGAGGCAGCAGTTTGCATCCCATGATTATGCTGTAAATGAAAGACAAGAATAAGAATCAAAACAGTGTATACAGTGAATAACTCCAGAATAAATAATGTCAAATAAATACACACTTTCACGTAAGCAGAGCTGTTCTTTGTGGCCCAGGACACATTTGTGTACACACTCCTAAAAGAATGTGGACTAGTTATTGGCCAAAATACTGATTTAAAGTGAAAATAATTTTTTTTTCTTATTGAAGAGACAGAAGTGTCAGCACCAAGCCTCATAATATATATTGTTTTGTCCTCCCACAGGTTAAACACCATCCTTAATCAAGTTTCTCTCCAGAGGAAGAAGGTATTCGTCGAGCTGGTCTTGAACTACTGGACCCTGAAGAGACAATCACGTAATGGCCTGCCGCTGATCAGGCGACTCAGTTCTAGCCTACAGGCCCAGAAAACTGCACGGCCTGTAAGTCAGCCATGCTTAGTGGAGGGACGTACTTCACATGACTGGAGGTACAGTGGATTGAAATGATAAGTAATGTAACGTTATGCCGTTGTGATTAATTTGTCCAGAAGCACAGTGAGGAGGAGAGTCGGGCACTAAAGGAACAGCTGAAGGAGTTTCACCGTTTAAGGCATGACCTTGAGAGGGCCCGGCTGTTGCTGGAACTGATCAGAAAGAGAGAAAAACTCAAAAGAGAAGAGGTAATGAACATCCTCTGCTCTGTAAGTTTGTTTCTCTGTGTATTTTTGCTTGTCCTGTGCAAAATGCACAATTCAAAGCTGATATTCTGCACTTTAAACTCATAGTCACTGTTTAATTTGAAGTAAGTATTGAAGTATAAACCACAATGATGGCACTGTGAAAACACAGTGTACTATTAAAGCATATCCTATGCACATCTATGGGTTGAGCATGTGCTGGGTACAGTAGCTGCCTTCCCAGTGAGCTAATAAACCAGACAGATGTTCATCTGAAGACCTGTTTAAGTTGCATTATTGCAAACGTTAAATTGGTGCATGCCAGATTTTTACAGAGGAGTCTAGTTTTATGTTCTGCATTTGCTTATTTTAATTATTATTTACTGGATGTGTTTATAAGTATTAACCTCTTCTCTGCTGTCCATGCAGGTGAAACTACAGCAGTCAATGCTAGAGTTGCAGCTCACCCCTTTTACCATTCTGCTAAGGTCTGTGTTGGACCAGCTACAGGAGAAGGACCAGGCCAAGATTTTTGCTCAGCCTGTTAACATCCAGGAGGTACGTGTGAAGATCTTACATGTAGCACTTTCTGGGGAGGTGGGGTCTATATGGCTAACTTGTCTCAATGCTTCAAAACATGTTTATAGTACAATACGTGTATCACAATATATATAATGTCACATTTGAAAAACAGAGTACAGTTCGCTTTTATTTATTATTTCATTTTTGCACTAAATCTGTTCATTTCTGACCATATCCATAATATGCTTGGAAAAGCTTAATGCAGTGTTAGCGTTCATGCAAAGGGTTAATGTGTCTGCAGGTTTTCGTTCCAAGCAAGTAAGAGCCTACCTGTACTCCTGATTCCACTTCGTCTTGTTCTTCAAACAGTTGATAAAATTCCTCATGCTTGTTTGGAACAAAAACCTGCAGCCACACAGGGCCTAAGGTTTGACACCTGTGCCTGTGTGACATACAGCTGTGCTCAAAAGTTTACATACCCTGACAGAATTTGTGATGTTTTGGCCATTTTTCAGAGAATATGAATTCATTCGTGGTTAGTGGTTGGGTGAAGCCATTTATTATCAAACAACTGTGTTAGCCTTTTTTACATCATAATGACAACAGAAAATACCCAAATGACCCTGATCAAAAGTTTACATACCCTGGAAACATTGGCATGATAACAGACACAGGTTGACACACACAGGTGTAAATGGCTACTAAAGGTAACCATCCTCACCTGTGATCTGTTTGCTTGTAATTAGTGGGTGTGTATAAAAAGTCAGTGAGTTTCTAGGCTCCTGACATGATTCATCCAGTGTTGCACTGGTGTTTGTTGGATTCCGAGCCATGGGGAAAGCAAAAGAATCATCAAAGGATCTGCGGGAGAACTTCATAAAACAGTAAAAAGGATATAAAAAGATTTCCAGGCAATTAAGAATGCCAGTCAGCAGTGTTCAGACCCTAATTAAGAAGTGAAAAATGAGGGATTCTGTTGAAACCAAACCACGATCAGGTAGACCAACAAAACTTTCAGCCACAACTGCCAGGAAAATTGTTCGGGATGCAAAGAAAAACCCACAAATAACTTCAGCTGACATACAGGAGTTTCCGGAAAAAAACTGGTGTGGATGTATCAAGATGCACAATAAGGAGGCACTTGAAGAAAAATGGGCTGCATGGTGGAGTGGCCAGGAGAAAGCCATTACTGCGCCAATATGCCAAACAGCACCGAGACAAGCCTCAAAACTTCTGGAACAAAGTTATTTGGAGTGATGAGACCAAAATTGAACTTTTTGGAGAGGAGTCAACAATGCCCATGATGAAAAGTACACCATCCCTACTATGAAACACAGAGGTGGATCGCTGATGTTTTGGGGGTGTGTGAGCTACACAGGCACAGGGAACTTGGCCAGAATTGATGGCAAGATGAATGCAGCACATTATCAGAAAATACTGGAGGAACATTTGCACTCATCAGCTCGGAATGTACAGGAACTGGAGACATTTTGCCAAGAAAAATGGGCAGCTTTACCATCTGAGAAGATAAAGTGTCTCATCCACAACTATCACAAAAGACTTCAAGCTGTCGTTGATGCTAAAGGAGGCAATACAAGGTATTAAGAACTTTGGAGATTTTCTGTTGTCATTATGATGTAAAAAAGGCTAACACAATTGTTTGACAATAAATGGCTTCACCTAACTACGAGTAAAAGAAAGGTTATTGTGATCATTCATATTCTCTGAAAAATGGCCAAAACACCACAAACTCTGCCAGGGTATGTCAACTTTTGAGCACAACTGTAAATCATAATAAATGTCATCAAATTGCCCACCCCTAGATTTCTGTCCATCAACTTAGAAACAAAGAAAGTGGACAATGTGAAGAAAATATGTACTAGAATCCCAAAACTGAAGTAAGGTTTTATGGACAGATGAGTGTATAATTGGGGACACTTGGATTGTGAGATATAAAATGCAATTAACTTCTAAATATACACTGTGGAGGTGTTTACACAAGGCATGAAGTGTAGATAACAGTTGATTGTAATGTTTAGTTGGCTTTTATGTAATTACCTGTTAAATACTTTCTGTAAAAAAGAATAACTTTTAAGAATGAGTTCTAAATGATTGTAAGTTTGTTTTCTGGCTTTTGCACTGCTTTTTTGTGATGGCACAACCTTGTAACTTTACAATGAAACAACCCACACATTTAACCTCATCACTAAAACCAGTTGGGTTTTTAAACTGTTACAATTTTATGATATTGTACTGTATGGAGAAGAAAACGATCACCATAAATCCATGTCAAGTCGTTTCAAAGAAGACACTTCTAATATACATAACACTCATTAAATTATACCCTGTTGTAATTAGTGTAGCAGACCTGATGCATTTTAATCTCTGTATTTTTCCCGTCTGAAATGATGAAAAGTAATGTTGTGTCACTTAAAGAGAACTGGAGTGGTAACATTCTGCTCATTTTCTTTAAGGTACCTGATTATCTAGACCACATTAAGCACCCCATGGACTTTTCCACCATGAGGAAACGTATAGATGCACAGGGCTACAAGAACCTTGATGAGTTTGAGGCAGATTTCAACCTCATCGTCTCAAACTGCATGAAGTACAATGCCAAGGATACCTGCTTCTACCGTGCTGCTGTCAGACTGAGAGATCAGGGTGGGGCCTTGCTCAGAAAGACACACCGCCATGTTGAGCATATTGGCTTTGAATCAGACAGCGGCATGCATGCACTAGAACCTCCTAACATTGAGGCAACTGTTCACTTCTCCTGGGAAGAAGGTAAGCACCATCTTATTATATATTAGTTATCAAACTGAACATAGTAGACTTTTTTATGACCCTTTCATTTGTACCTTCAGTGGACCGGTTGCTGAAACCAGCCAGTCGGCTACACATGTCACTTGATGAGCAGCTAAAGGAGCTTCTGGAGAAGCTGGACCTGACCACGGCCATGAAGTCCAGCCCCTCACGCAGCAAACGGCTGAAGCTGCTGAAGAAGACCATCAGTGATATAAGGATGGAGATGAGTCTGAGGAGCAACCAGTCGCTCTCTTCTGAACAGAGAAGGGCAGCAGTGGAGCCAGCAGCAGACCCCAGCTCAGCTGAGGAAGGTATGTTTGAGTCACTCCAGACCTTGGCTGATTTACTGCTAAAGTACTATATAATTTAGAGGTTTGGTCAAATTATTGCTGTAATTGAATCGCTTATTAAGTGTTCGAGATCTGCTGCCTTATGAAGAGGTGTCCAAATTGAATGGCAAAGTAATTGTGAGCCATTGCCTGCCCCATTTCTGCAAAGTGGTGCTTGAACCGTGCATTCCAAAGCTTGTTGAAAGTGCTTGATGAAACAAAAGCCTGCCAAACATATGGGCTGATGATGAATAGGAACAACAAACAGGCAAGTGTGTGTTAGAATGTATCCTATTTGGAGCACACAAACCATTTTGAATAGTTTGCTGTAATGGTGTTGCTTTACATGGTGTTCTTTTCCTAGAAGACTCAATAGTGATATATGACTTGCACATGATGGCTTTCCTCTGAAAAGACAAATAGCACTAATGATTGATTTATAACGTGATACCATATATCACCCTATTGCATGTTCCTCAATACTTTGGCCAACAGTCACATTTGCACAAATGCAGCATCTGTAAAGAATTTTTTTGCACTTAATCAGAACTCAGAATCAGAAATTGTTATTTACAAGGTGGGTATGATGATCATGGTGATAGGCCAATTTTGTATTTTAGCTACTTTTTAACTTGCCTCGATATTTATATGATTTGAGGTAAGTGTTTAACTTAAGCATAGAATTTGTACAATGCTAACAGTCTCATTGATCAAAGTGATAGAAACTTCAGTATGCTTTGGCTGATGAACTACATTTGGATTATGGGGAAAACCTTTTTTTTTTTTTTTCTGTTTAGATTTTTCTGTTTCACACCATTATGAAACCTCCTTTTCCATTGAATTTTTGGTCTTTTTGCAGGAGACAAATCAGTTCCTCCAAAGCTGGAGCCCTCAGACTCTCACCCCCCTCTGACGAACACTGACGGCCCATCTGAGCCCCCTACGCTGAAGCCCATCGAGCCCAGCTCAGAACACCACCATCCAGGCAAGCTTGATGGTCACCAGGATGGTTTTCCATCCCACAAGGAGACCCTCAACGGATTCTCGCAAGACCGGCTGCTGCTTGACGATGGCAGTGTCAGCGTGGTCGCCACATCGACCCTGGCCGAGCCCTCTGGTCCGGTAAACAGACGGACGTCAGTGCTTTTCCGTAAGTCTAAAAGCGTGAGCCCTCAGAAGCCTGTGCAGGGCGGGGAAGCCCAGGCAGTGTGTCCTCAGCTGGGCGCCAGGACCTTCCTGTCTGTGGTGATCCCCCGCCTGGAGACCCTGCTCCACCCCAGGAAGAGAACATGCAGTGCCAGCAGGGGCAGCGAGGGGGAAGAGGAGTTACCTGCCAAACACTCCAACACTGGTACTGCCTGCAGGAAAGCAGCAGTCAAAGCAGAATCCTAACCACTAGATATTAAAGCTGCAGTCAGTAGTAGTAAGAAGAGAGTGGACCTAACTCGAAAATATGAAACAATACAACTTCCAGGTCCCTCCTCTTCCCTCTCCGCTGTGCTCCAGGCCTGCCTCCAAAGCCCCTCCTTGCAGAGGAGGCCACCATGCACATGTTTATACAGAATTTAGTATCCTTTTTTTCCATGAACAAAACTACATGCAGCTAGATGCTTAGTGGCAGCTTTTCCCTGGCTATACTAGAAACAGGATCCAGCAGAAATGTGCCTAGCATTGATTGAATCCTTTTAGCTCCCATAGCTCCCCCCACCTCTGAAAAGCTCATGTGATGTTTAACCACATTTTATCCCAGACTTGGTCTAATTCTTTCTCTTTAGCTTGCTTTTCTTTCTTGGTTTTTCTTCTGTTTACTTGTCTTTGTCATGTAAGTTATTGCTGGCAAAGGAGGGCCGGGAAGCCGCTCACTGAAGATACGGAGCTTGGCCAAGTGAGAGCATGCGCAGGGGAAGGGGGCTGCCCACACCGTGTGCATGAACAGTGACTGACACTCTGTCAGACCTTCTTCCTGGCTCTGGTTGTTTCAGTTTGGTCATGGTGGATTTTTGCGAATGCATTGGGAACACTAGATGGAGCCAGAAGTACTGCTGACATAGTGACAGTTTTAGCAAATATGACAGATGGTTTTTATATGGGTTACCTACTGCAGCTTTAAATGTATACAGTACCGTGCAAATGTCTTGAGCTACCTGATACAGTTATTTTAAAAGCTATTCATTTAAAAGTACAAACACAAAGTTAGATTGAATTAGGCTCCAGAATTTGTTAGCTAGTATTATTGGATTATATGAAGATTATTCAGGATTTGACAAAAATCCCAACAAAACACTTGACTTGTTTAAAAATGGCACAAACCCCATTTATGTAAGGGGGAAACTATTCATTGCTAAAGTATTGCTCATACTTGCATGTAAGCCTTTATATTTACTACAAACTCTGGGTGGTGGTGGCCTAGTGGGTAGGATACTTGCCTCTGGACCAAGAGGTCATGGGTTTGAATCCTACGTTCAGCACCACCACTGGTTTCCTGAGCAAGAACTTTAACCCTAAGTTGCTCCAGGGAGACTGTCACCTGTAGTTAAGGAATGGAAGTTGTTTTGGATAAAAGCATCTGATGAATGCCGTGAATGTAAATGCTTCCCCCTTGCGATTTCATTATAGCAATACAAGCTACATGGATCAGTGCGAACACATAACACCGTTATGGTTAACACATTGCTGTGTGTCCTCGCCAATTATTAGTGTGAAAGCACATTCTAATATGAAGCCCTTCTCTACATGGTACTGACTTGCGTTTATTCTGTTTGTGAAGGAATATGATTCAGAATAAATGATGTAAAGGTAAGAGTAGAGGAACCAAATCTGTGTTCTGACAGTCTCAAAACTTTTGATGATTTTAATATGCACATTATTAAAAAAGCAAGAGAAAAGGAAGAGCAGCATTCAGGCTCACTTTAAACTTTGGCCGTTTTGTATACTGCAGCTTGTTTTGCCTCTGGCTTTTTTTTTTTTTATTTTACTGTGCTCACTGCAGATGTTTTTATGCATTTTGACTCTACCTTTCTCTGCGTTGTTCTCTATTTTTCAGGCTTGTCAAACGGTTTTGTTTTGGAGCAGCAGAAGGAGTTGAGTCCCAGCAGGCAGCAGGAGCCTCGCCGCAGATGTGCTTCTGAATCCAGCATCTCTTCCAGTGGCAGTCTGCTGGGTGCTACTAGGTACACACATACATGCATACGTATATATATATTACATACATGCATGCATACACACACACACACACACACACACACACACACACACATATATATATATATATATCTCACCTAAAGGTTTATTAGGAAAACCTGTTCAATTTCTCATTAATGCAATTATCTAATCAACCAATCACATGGCAGTTGCCTCAATGCATTTAGGGGTGT
>JBBPDE010000128.1:22419108-22441018 GCA_037974605.1 Nannopetersius ansorgii
AGACTGTCTCACCAATACATCCTTGTGCCCTGGGTCTCTCTCTTGCCTTCTTTCACAGTTTATCATAAAATATTAAACGTTTTACTGATTTAAAAGAAAGCTTCTGCAGAGAACAGACAAGCACAGTTTAATTTGCAGTTACAATGGTAGGGGGTTGGGAGAAAACACAAAACGTGTCCAGAGCAAATGTTATAGCACGTTTAATATGTTAAATAGAGATTATCTATAAAACTGCAGAACGATTCATATGTGAGATGGCTTCTGGAAATTCAACTTATTTTCACATTAGGGACACAACAACCTTAAAATGACTTATTTTTCGGACTTGCTCTGTTAAAGAATTATAATACATCTTTGCTAAATGATCAGATGTGTGAAATTTCAACTGAAAGTATTGAAAACAGAAAATATCAAACTTGAAAATTTGAGTATTGTTAGTCCATGGAAAATTGCTCAAGGAGTCCTTTGGGGAAGAAGAAAGAGTTCTCATCAGGCATTATCATCAAGCAAATTGCCATCTAATCACTGCCGATTTATTGAGAGGCTACATTTTAATTTATTAATTTATAAATTGAATTTAATGAAGTAACAGTTGTTATAATAATTTGATTAAACATGATTTATTTGACTTGATTTAAGCTGGTAGTTATATGCTTTAATTACAAATCATCAAAAGCCACTCTTTATCCTGTAGTAACTGGAATAGGGAGAAGCCCTTGCCTGCATTATGTTTTGCTGTGTTGTTTTGGGGTGGTTTGTGTGTTGTGTGATTAAGGCTCTGCCACTTTTAAGCATGGCTTTGAAAGTGTTCTGATCTGTTTGCAGTGAACCCCTCCTAACTTCATTGTCATTATTCCTGCTTTCATAGAAGTTGGCAACAGCAATATTTGGATGCCTGCTAGTGCTGCGACAGTTGTTCTGGAACCCCTTAAACTAGTTTGGGCAAAATGTAGCGGATATCCCTCCTACCCTGCCTTGGTGAGTGTGCTTGAGTAGGAACTAACCATGTATCCCTTCATTTTCAGTCCTTTCATCTCTCCCACTATGCAGGAAACGGGACAATATCTTCTCACACACATGCATGCACACACATACACATACACGCATTCTTACATACTGTGTTGGCCATGTACTAATGAACTGCACCATAGTGGTTTTGTTTGTGTTGGAGTGCATCAGTAAGTGTTGATGTCTTTATTATTTTTTTTTATGAATTTAGATAAATAAGATAAATAAAGATGGACCATATGACAAAAATGTGACATTATTTGACATTTTCATGGTACGTTCACTATATGGACAAAAGTATTGGGACACTCTTAATTTTGGAATTCAGGTGGCCCCTTCCAGTGAAGGGCAGTCTTATTGTTTCAGTATACCAAGACATTTTGGACAACGCCATGCTTCCAAATTTGTGGACACAGTTTGGGGAAGAACCTTTTCTTCTCCAGCATGACTGTCCCTCAGTGCACAAAGCGAGCTCCATAAAGACAAGATGATGAGTTTGGAGTGGAAGTGCTTGACTGGCCCACATAGAGCCCTGATCTCAACCCCTTCCAACACCTTTGGGATGAACTGGAACAGAAAGAAAGTCTTCCAGGAAGAGTTGAAGCTGTTATGACTCCAAAGGGGAACCAACTCCATACTCCAAGTCTATGTATGTGAATGTAGTGCTAAGTCCCTCTTAGGTGTGATGGTCAGGTTTTCCAATACTTTGGTGCATGCAGTGCATGTGTCATGATTTTTGAATAGGTTGGAACAAACCAAATTCACTGACAAAATAGCAATAACACATAAAAAATCTGAAAGACTATTTTGTGCAAAAGAAGCAAAAGTAATCATCCAATAAAATATTAAAATGTAATTGTAGACATCTTCTGGAAGTACTCCCAGTGCTCGTACTCAGAAAAGGATATTGTGATATGATTTTTCACCGCAGTAATGATGACACTCCCCAGACCTTCTCAGATGATTGGGTGGTGATTTCTGTGTCCACTAGATGGCAGAATTGACTCTTATTTAGTTTTTATTTATTTATTTATTTATTTATCTATTTATTTATTTATTTTTTTGAACACCATGTTCTCTAATAACCCTGCTAAGCCTTTAATGAACTCTGGCCTCTGCAGCTGTCGAGCCTCGGACAGATTCTCTGTGGGTTTCACCTGTTGAGATGGGTAACCTGTATAATCTTTTGTTTCTTGTAGATAATCGACCCTCACATGCCTCGTGTGGGCTGCCATCACAACGGGGTGTCCATACCAACTCCCCCTCTCGACGTGCTCAGGATCGGAGAGCAGATGCAGTACAAGGCCGAAGAGAAGCTCTTCCTCGTCCTCTTCTTCGACAACAAACGCAGCTGGTGAGATTTAAAAGGCCTTTAGTGCTCAGCCTTAATTCCATGAATATTTCCAGGCTGAGTTGAGAGTAGCTGTGAATATCAGATTTGGGAATTTTAGTAGGTTACTTTTCAAAATGATGGAAATGAACCTAAATAATAAATTTTTCTTTCAAGGACGGATCAAAACCTATCCACTTACATGCACAGGCATATAATGTTACTTATTTATGTATTGACTGAAATTATTAATTTATTGTTTCATTCGGTGTGTTACAATACCTCCATTCTGATACAGTGAAAAGTGGCTGGAAAATGTTCTTTACGTTAATGTTCCAGTTTTAGTGTATTAGAGCATTCAGCGTTATTAAACTAGCAGCAGAGTAATTGAGGAAAACATAATTATGGAA
Organism: Nannopetersius ansorgii; assembly: GCA_037974605.1. Lineage (NCBI taxonomy): Eukaryota > Metazoa > Chordata > Actinopteri > Characiformes > Alestidae > Nannopetersius > Nannopetersius ansorgii. Next base: position 22,421,857 of record JBBPDE010000128.1, read on the forward strand.
AAATAGGTAGTAGAAAAATTTGTACAATATATAAATACAGGTTATTTACAGTGGCAGTTGGAGAGTAAGTTTCCTGATGCTGGAACAGTTTATTGTGTGTGTGCCTTGTAATTTGGAGAAAGGAAGCAGTTTATTGGTTCAAAATTCAGATCAACACATCAGTAGGCCATGTGACTATAATTTCATAACCCCATTAAATAAATTCCCTAATATTTTCATAGGTTGTGTTTAGCATAGGTTCATAAAAGGTTGAGCATTTTTTTGGATTGCTTTTAAGCAAGTCACAGGTCCCTAGTTAAGGAATGTGGTTAAGGAAGGAAAAGAGAAAGATTCCCACTGTTATAACCGTCGTATCTGTTTTATATGCAGGCAATGGCTTCCTAAATCCAAAATGGTTCCTCTCGGGATCGACAAGACCATCGACAAGATCAAAATGATGGAGGGACGCACCTCGGCCATCCGCAAAGCTGTTCATATCGCCTTCAGCCGGGCAATGAACCACCTGAGCCGAGTTCAGGACGAGCCCACTAGTGACCTTAGTGACATCGACTGACCCGCACAGCTCAGCGAACCTGGGCATGCGGGCGATTTTAAAGCCTTAGTATTCGTCATGCCAGGGTGGCACTTACTCAGAGGGGCCTAGAGGGTATTCCACAAAAGAGGATTTCTAGCTTAACCCTTAGAAAGTCTGCTTGAATTGAAAAGACATTGGTGTGCACTGTTTGTGGATTTTTGCCAAGTAAAAAAAAAATCTTAACACTGAAGATAGAAGAACGTAAATGTAATTCACAATGTAGTGTGGAATTCCACCATTATTTTCATAAGTGTAGCAAAACAAAAGTGCTCCTAAAGGTTGAGCTGGTAGCTTAAGCCCAGAGTAATGCCTGTCTAGCAGCAAAAAGGTAATGGACAGTAATTTCAGCTGGACAGTCTTCACTTTGGACTCAAGCTATCCAGCCAAAAATAAAAGAGAAAACCCACTTTATGAAATACCCTCTTGATGTTCCCCTGAGGCCTGTGTGTGAATCTGTGGTCTGTCTGCTGCCTCTCCGCTTTCCCTCGTCCACCGCGCAGGTGGCTGCTGCTTTGTTGAATGTGTGGAGAGGTTTGATCATTTCTCCCTCACTGTGCTGAGTGACCGCTGCCGACTGCGCTGCCACTCGCCTCGTCCACGTCTTTCACTCCGCCTGGAGTTTTCATTTCCACTCACAAAAGTGTTCATCTTATTTAATGAACTGTGTAAATAACTGTAAATGGCCCCATGCTAACTTATTCTGTAGAGTTACAGCAATGGGTACTGTACAATTCCGTTTGTTTTTTAAGTAGTATTTATACTTCTTTTGATGAATTACCTTCCGCATCCCCTCGTCTTCCTCACTGATGCAGGAAAAAAAGTGAATCGTGTGAAGCTCAAGCAGGAAAGGTTGTACGATCAGGGCTTGAACATAATGTGAGACTTTTTTTTTTTCTTTTTCTTCTTCTTTTTTATCATTTAAATTATTGAAGTTTATATGCATAAACTTCCATTTGGTATTAAATGTTTTTTGTAACTGCTAATGTTTTTTACAACAGTTTTAGCCTATTTTGTTCTGATATATTTATATAACTAAATATATATCTGTATTCTTCAGATCCTCACACAGAAAGTCTTGTTGTTATGGAAACTGAAAGTGCGTTGTTCTCATGAAACCAAAAGAAAAAAACATGCTGCCCAGACGTTTTCTTTTTTGTTAATCTTTATTTTTTTATTTGGTTTGTTTGTGTTGTATGTACAAGCTTTTCTTAAGCTGTATTTTTTTTTTAATTCAGTAATATAATGGTTTGGTTGTGTTTTTGGGACCTTTAGGACCAATGTGGAATGATGTGCCTGTGTTTAATTTATTGTGAAGAAAAAAAGTATCTGCGTTTACTTTATATTAAGTGGGAAAGAAAGACCGGCACATCCTGGTGGATCTCTATTGGTTGCCTTTTTTTTCCTAAACTTTTAGAAATGACTGTTTAGTGAAAATTCATCACATTCATTTAGATGTAATCTGGGTAGCAAAGGGTAGATGTTTGTATACTTTTTATACACTATAGAAGGTTCTTTTATTTGATAACAGAATGGTTGCTGGGATTTTTTTTATAGATACAATGATAATAAAACAGGCAAAAATATGAACCTCAATAGAGCCTTCACTTATTTTTTTTCAATACCAAGCACAATGAGCGGACGGAGAAGTTTTTATTGCTCTATATTCAATACGAATGACCTGCTCTAGCTGCAGATTTGAGGCGGTTCAAGATTTTGCCACTGGAGGGCACTGTGGCTTCATGAATAATAAAGGATTTGAATGAATTTCACAGGTGACATCCGTAGGAAGTGTTGTACTACTCGCTCAGTCTTCAACACGGTTATAGAATCTAATATCTTCACATGAAAATATAGTAATATAACACACATACTGTACAGAGATCTTGACACCCCTGTTTATTTCAAATGTAAGTACTGAAGTCATTCACTTTTGAATGTCATCAAGGAGAAAACAAGCCTCCCATACGAAGTATATTACGTTTGAGTATTTAATCTCTCGCTATACTTTAAATGGGACATACCTGTTATGCTACTTAAACTGTCTCTATAAGGTAAATGGCATGTAAAGCTTTCATCTAAGAGAACTCAAAGCTTCATTCTAGCTTCCTATCAGAAAAAAAATCCACTGGTGTTTCTGACTGTCCTTCCGTTGTGAGAAGACAGCTCAACACTGTTGGTCTGAAATGATAAAAAAGAATACATGGACAAAAAGGGAAATTTATACCAAAACACTGAAATGGGCTGTTTGAGGATGTGCAGGATGGCTTCATAGACTGATGTCTGTTTGTAATGAGGATTACATGGATCATGGGAATCTGCAACATCTAAGACTAAACTTTGGAGCTTTCTTTACTAGAGGCATGAAAATAAACAAACTCAGAAAAGCTTTTTAATAAGGAATGGAAGCTCTAACTTGTACTTCATGTCACTTTGACTAGAAGCTAGTTGAAATGGTGGTCTCTGACTGTAGGCCAGGGAGTTTGATTACTCTGTTTAGGTCCCTTTAAAGTCTGTAGTGCGCCATTATCACTGGTATGCATTACTTAGTCTTGGCTAAGTTGGAGAAAATTTGCACGTTAAGTATGCAGGGCCATATTTTGTCATTCATAAGCTGTAAAATACCCACTGATCAGTGATATTAGGAACTTTTAAACTCTCTCGCATCTGCAACTATGAAATGGACCGTGTCGAAAGGGCCAAACTAGCTGTTGATTGTAGAGCTTAGACCTCGTCGAATCTGTGGCACTGAATGCAAATATGGCGCGGGGGCCAATTTTGTCGTCTCTCTTTGCTATCAGATACTAATTGCACGGGGAGGTGAGCGCTACGCTCAGGTGGAGAGGGCGGCAAGTGGAGCATGAATATCAATCTACCACATCAGTGTCATCAAATGACTTTGACGGCGCAGAAAGTGCCCTAATTATCCGGACGCACTCAGGAGGCCTAGCTGCGTTTGGAGAGGGGCTTTGAGCTGCTCTGATCGAAGTCAGCAGGTGAAGCCCAGAGACAACCCGGGGGCTCTATAATCCCTCTCACACACACACATACACACACACAAACCCTCCACTGAAGGTGTCGCAGAGGCTTCAGTGTGAAACATCAAGTGCAGCACTGAGGAACAGGGTAACCAACCCTGCTGTCATCCACCACATAATTCTTTTTCAGCTTTGGCAGGGCCTGGTTGTCTTTCTTTATATTTCACTCCTCTGGCTTCAAGGTTCATGATCATTTCTCAGGTATTAATTAGCATCTTTCAAGCTCTAATTCATTGGGATCCTTCAAAGACGGCCTCTAGTCTTCGGGAAAGGCTTTACACTTGATGCTGGAACATTGCTGTGAGGATTTGGTTGCTTTCAGCCACAAGAGCATAAGTGAGGTCAGGTACAAGTGTTGGGTGATTAGTTCTGGATCACAAACGGCGCTGCAACGTATCCTAAAGGACAAAAAGTACTGCTCCATCTCTCCAGCGAATGCAGCTGCACTGCTCCGCTGCCCAATCCTGGGAGAGTTTACGCACCTCTTGCTGACGCTTGGCACCAGGCAGGGTGTCCTTAGGGTCCTCTGGGGCTACTCCAGAGTGTTCTTTTCTATTGACAGTGCTTTTCTATGGAAATGAAACAAGCTGTGTGAGCAATTAAACACCTGTGTCAGCAACCAGGGCACCCAAAGTCCCAAAGTAGCGCTTTCACTCATCAGAGTGTCTGGATACTTTTGAACACGGGGTCCCAGCGTAAGGATCAGCGTCAGCATTTCCAGACTCACATGGGGAACGTTTTGGTCTAAAACCAAATGTGAAAACTTGAAAGTTAGATCAGTGAAGATCAATAGTCCAGGAATGAAATGAACCTCCCCAAAAAAGGAATTAGTGACTTAATGTGAGGGGCTAAAGTGGAGCAGAAGAAAAAGTAGACCATTTTCGCACAACAACGAAATAAAGAAATAAATGAAAACGAAAAGCTCTCCGAAAAGTACAGAATCATCAAAATGTCACTTGAATACCTGCAAAACTAGTTACTGCATCTCTATGCTGGATATCTAAATAACTGCTCTTATAGCTCTTTTCACTGAGTCCTTTGTTTTCATACAATGGAATGAAATGAAACAGATCAAAATGATTTTTACTGTAATGAATCCAATAGCTTGATCCTAAAATTCTTACATAAAGGCCCTACTTCAGCCCTTGAAATCTTTCCTCGCAGACTTCACTCAACCTGCGCCCTTTCCACACTGAAGACGCTTTATAATAAGTAGGCCACAGCCTAATACCAGAATTAAGATGCAGTGAGTGTCCAGAAACACACTCTTTCTTACGTCCCCGGGACATTTGCATTTGGAACCGAGCAGGCCGGCCAGATTGGATACCAGTGCCATCTCAAGGATGTAAACGATGGAGTGAAATAAATTAAACAGTTCTACTTTCTTTTAAGTCGTATTCAAAGTGTGGAAAGCACTTCGCCGCTTACCTCAGCGGACCCGCTCTCAAGTGGCAACGAGAGAAACTCATAATAATGGTACTGGGTTGGCAGCGGCTGAATAAATATTAATGCGCTGTGTTTTAGCTAACCTACAGCTCCCTCCGAGAGCGAGGGACTGACAACAAAAGTCGACAAGGTACACTACGTCAACAACAAACATCAAAAGTACTGAATTTACAAAAGGCTAAGTTTATTTTCACATTGCATATGGTATGCTGACATTAAGCGAGTAGACAAAATTGACATAAAGACCTGCCTGTCAGCTACAATGACAGTTCAGGTTAGTTTAGCTTGAAGTAAGTAAATGGCATCTCCAAGTACAGCCTTAAAAGAGGATTTTTCAAAAGGAAGCTGTTATTTATAAAACCATGGCAACTCAAAGAACCACTTGAGTAGTTTAGTCATTCTTCTTGACAACCTGTATATGATTTGTTAAAGAAAATGCTTCTATATAGCGCCTGAATGGGTTCAACTATTGTTAAAATAACCTTCATTTGGCACTATACTGTATCCACTTGAACTACTTAAACTTTTGAGTTGAATTACACTACCGGTCAAAAGATTGAGAGTGTTTCAGGCTTTTTTTATTGAAACTCAAAGGGTTCAAGTCCAATGAATAGCATGAAATGGTGCAAAGAGAACTGTGAACTGTGAGAAGTGGTAAGGTTACCCAGAAGCGGGAAATAATTCTGGAGCTCCATGCCGTATCTCTGGTGTGTGCCTAGTTGGTCGAGTTCGTCCTACAGCAAGATACTGACCAGTCCAAGCTCTGCCAGAACTACCATAGGAAAAAGAGCATGATGGTTAGCTGGAAAACATGGAATGGCCAGACGTCTCCAGACGTAAACCTCATCTAACTGCTTTAGGATGAACTGGATGGAAGAGTGAAAGCAAAGCAACCTATAAGTGCTGCACACTTTTGGGAACCTATGCAACATAATTGGGAAGAACTTTCTACAGAATAAACAATGAGACAATGAAATTCAATACAAAAAAAACAGAAAAATTGGGTTGTTCTAAAGCAGACTGGCAGTGTAGGTACAGTGTGTAGGTGCACAAGCTACAGTCAAACTGCATGTTTTTAGTAACATTTATGGATTTTTTCTTGCTTAATCTACTCTGCTGTTGAGGCACTCAGAGTCACACAAATGCTTCAAAGATCTGTTCTTCTGTTTAAGCCATTTAGGTGATCCACTTGTGTGGTTTGTTTGTATTACTGTGAAAACAAATGACTTACCCATGCTCCTAATGAGAAATTGTAGCAGTCTTTATTTGGAGGCGGTGGGGGAGAACGTGGCACAAACTAATGCTGGGTTAATGTAATTGGATGGATGAATATTTTATGAAGTTAAACACGTTCCGGTAGAACATGCTTTCCGGTTGTCTTCTTGTATTACAATATCAACGTCACCTGCAAGTTTTGACAGCAATTGAGCAGATTCACCCTGAAGACTCTGCTTTTTTGTGCCATAATGAATCATGAGCAGTTTTGCATGGTTGGGCCAAGCTGTATAACACTGAAACATGATACCATCCTCAAGTAAATTCAACATATATATTATTTCACATTAATAATATTGTAATTTAAGGTATTTCAACAATATCATTGTCAACATCCTAAAATGCTTGTCCAACAGTCCAGGTAGTGTTGCTACATTAGCATGAACCCATCAGTCTCTTCATTCTGCCGTTACAAACATCAATGCAGGCAAAGCATATGGCTGCAAAACTTACAGAAAAAAGTTTTTCGCCACTTTTTCACTAAACTCTACGGACGTCTCTTTCAGCGTTTACATAATGAGCAAACCACAGACTGCTAAAGCAATACTTCAGAGTGTTCAATCTAATCTCTATCTTCTGTATCTGCACCATGTCATCAAATACCATAAACCAAAATGAGTACTTTGTAGAGGCACACTAAAACGTAACAGACACAAGTCTACCGAAGCATCTGTCCATTGACTTCAATTGTATGTGTCTTCACAATCAACAGGTTGTCTGTTTTGTTTCCAAGTATTTCCAAGTTAGGAAATCCCTTCAAGTCTGCGGCTTCCCATATGTGATAATCAACCCTGCGATACAGTTGTGGCAGACAGCAATCGTGCTCCTTTAAGGCATCATGAACAGGATGAAATCGTTTCGACTGCTTCATCTCTCTAATTCAATCTGTAATCATATCTCTGATTAAAAAATGGCAAGCCTAGGCTCATTTCTTATTGATGAGCTTCCTCTCCATTGCCAAACTCTGTTGGTGGGCCACATTTACTTACACACAGAATTGATTTTTATGCTAATGGAGCCCTCCAAACTGTAACAAGGAACTCTGTGGCAGCCATTGATGTTAGCACTACGAGATGAACAAACGGAATAAATATTTAGATAGAGAAAATGGATTATACACTAGCAGCCATCATGAGTAAATCTTTTACGCTCTGTTTTGCATCCGGATCCATCAGGCTAAAACAAATGTTTGGAGGAAGCCCTGTACCAAGGTGCTTCTCTTGTGTGTGTCCTCTGTGCCGACAACAAAAGGGCAAGGAACAAGATCTGCGTTAGCGTAGCAGTCAAACTGTGCCCTGTCCTCCCCCTGCCAGCACGGTTATTACTCAATTATCCATAAATGTCACAATTCAGTCCACCTTGAAAACGGGGGACTGAGCTTCATCGGGAGAGCCTTTGAAGTGCAGTGTAATTAGTTGTGTAGTGAAGATAATTAGCAAAGTCCAGCTTTAAAGTAAATAGGCTTAGTGCAGCATGCTTAGGACTGTACATGTGGATTCTCTGCAAACTAGCAACTAATTACTGCATCAAAACAGACAAGTGAATACATTGTTGTGGAGGAGGAGGAGGAGGAGGAGGATGGTGCTTTAGGATGCAAGGTTTTATACAGTGATTGTAAGCAAATGTGTCCGGCAGATATTTGCGGCAGATACATGTCTAAATTACTTCTACTGTAATGCTACTACTCTACAAGTCATCAAGTAATATCTTAATGTGCTGGACTTTTAACTATAATCAAAAACACAGGTAGTATAAACATATATAGGAATAAACAATGATGTGTTTAAAAAAACTAAAATGGTCGACATCACAAGTTAATGACTTTACAAGTAATACAAGTACTTTGTGGCGAAGCTGTTGTTGGTAATTACAGCTTTGGGACATGAACAGTAAGAAAATAATAAGCTTTTTGCCTATTACGCTTATCTTCCATGGTTCTAAGATTTTTTCTGTTGGACTCAATTTTAAAGTGGCTCTCTCTGGGGCAGCAGTTGTTTCTGCTGCTCTCAGGTTTTCCAACAAATCTTTTTTGTGTGACAGCTGCCTCCTCTGTTACATTCTTTATAATTTGTCGAGGGGCAATTATTTGAGTCACTTTCACAAGGACTAGGTGACTGGGTCAAAAGATAGTTCTTAGAGTCTTTCCAGTATGCAGTGGTTAGTACTTACCAATAGTGTAAAGGGAACCAGTAAAAGTAGTTACAAGATCATGGTCACCCAAGGCTTACTGAAGAGTGTGGGGAGTGAAGGCTAGCCTGTCTGGTCTCATACCACAGGGTAACTGCAGTAGAACAAATAGCTGAAAAAGTTACTGTTGGCTTCGATAGAAAGGTGTCAGGATACACAGTGCATCCCAGCTTGCAGCATGAATGTATGTATGTGAGCATTTGTATTCATATTCGTATCAAATGTCAAAAGACATTAGGTATATGTACAGAAAGTCCATGAAATAAAAAAAAAACATAGTTGTCTGAGCTGTACAGTTTTTATAGAGCAACAAATATGGAATGTTCAAGGCATGCCAATAGTTTATTACTGGTTATGTGCGTGTGTGTGTAGCAGAATGAAGGAAGGGCCTGTAGAAGAAAAGCTTTGTCCTGAGAGAATCTCTCCCCCAGTCTCATCAACATGCCTCTTCTTCTTTTTCTTTTTTCAAGGCAGTGCCGTGAGTGACAGGGCTTAATGTGTATCTCGCTAGAATTGGATTTGATCCTGGGGGGCTCTGCCAGAGGCTGCTGCGTAAGAATTGTTAGATTTACACTTTCATTTTTGCCCCTTTGCTCTTTCTAACAAACAGAATTACCTCGCTTTGAGAGCGGGCTTCGTAAGAAGCATTGTGAAGAAATGGGTGTCTGTGGACTCAAAACGCTGCTGCTCTAGGGTGTGCCTTGAGAGTTTACACAGGAGGCTATTGAAGCATGTGTGTGTGTGTGTGTGTACATGAATTCGAGTTAATTTTTAGATGCCTCATTAGAACACAATGAAAAACTACTAATATTATTTTTATTTTTTTCTATTTCTAACATAGGAGCAGTGGTTATCTTAATTCTTTGGTCAAAAATTAAATCTGCATAATTTTCCTCTTATCCCAAATGTAGTCAAACAAAAATGTATGGTGTCTGAAGTTTGCTGTTTTGGTTTTGCATGTCTAAAGCATCACATTTCTACAGCAGATAATAGTTCATTAATTAGATACGCTTACGTGCTGCTGACTAACCAGTCATGAAACTGTACAAAATCTGGGATCTGAATGGCATCTTTATTTTTTAATCTAATTGTTATTTATCCTTGCCCAACTGGAGCAGCAACTTTGAAGCATTGTTAGCATTATTTGCACATAGTTGGCATCACACTAATACAGCAGTTATGCAAAAGTTTTACTTCATCTCTAGTCATGAAACTGTGAGAATTTCTGAAAGGCATTGTTATTTTTAAACATGAATTATTTTAGGCTTCTGGAGTAGTTAGCTTATTAGCCTTGTTAGCAGATTGCTGACATTAACCCAAGAGAGTGATTTGTACAAAGCACACATTTGTACGAAGTCATAAACTCAATCTGTGAACAGAAAAGAGCCAGCCATCGTGTTGTTTAGTCTAATCTTTAAAGATTTAGGCCAACTGAAGTTCCCAACCTTGGTCCTGGAGCCCACATACTTTGCACATTGAAGTCTTGTTCCTGCTCCCAACACATCTGATCCAAGTAATCAGATCATTAATAAGCCTTTCCTTGGTCTCATTTTGTGTGAGTTAGATTGGGGAGAACGGGAGGCAGGAGAGGTAGCTTAATCAATAACTACATCAATCTAATATCACATGCAATACACAAGGATGTTTCAGGAAAAACAATGTGGCTTCCAGTACTTACTTTCACAAATTTTATTCATCCTTATGTCATGAAGTTTTTTGAAGCCCTCTGCAGGAGTATCTTGTAGCGTTGCGTTCTTACATGTTTTGTTGCCTTCATGAAGACTAAGATGTCGTATGAAAGGGAGTGCCTGTAAAATGACTGACAGGAGGCCCACATAAACAAAGACAATTCTTCTAGTCTCGAGCACAGATGTACAAAACAGGACTCTCTTCCACTGATTAAATTATTAGATTTATTGTTTTTATGTGCCTGCATCCTGTGTTTTGAAATAGTAAGACATTAACTTGACCAATGCACACTTAAGCAGAAATATACCTTCATGTCCTTTCCTCCAGCTTTCTAGCAAATCAAAAGCTTTGTATAGCAGGTTAATCACATTGTTGTTTCAAAAATTTAAAACGGATAATAAAAACTGTTTTACTGCAAATGTTATTGTATAGATTTCAGCAAGCCATTTTTCTAAAAAGATGTTCCAGATACCAGTAAGATTTCTCCCTCTAATGGCTCCTGAGTGCTCCTGCCAGCACTCGCAGTTTTAGAGGAGTGATGAAACAAAAATGAAATATTTGTCATTAACCCAAATGCTAGCTGCCTCTGGGTGGAAATAAACTGCATTATGTATATATATATAAAAAATAAAAAATCTCTTATCTCAGCCTGAAGGCATTATGTCTGTACTGGCTCTTACACAGGGCGGCTCTAGATGTCAATCTTAGTCGGCGTCTCCCTGTGCATAGCTAGAGTATTCACACAAGGGCCCATTCTACCTGTCTTAAGATAGCTTTCTCCCTTCGCTGAAATAGGCAGGAGCATTTCATTAGAGTGATATGCCTTATCTGCCGTGAAAAAGGGCCACATCCAGGATTTATCCTGCCAAATTTGGAAGATATCCGTCCCGTCGTTAAGCTCTGTCACTCTTGGAGACAGTGTCACCACTGGTACTTCTGCTTTAGCAGGAAGGAGACACAGTTCATGACTTTTTTATGCGCTCTTTCAACATTGTCGCATTTTATTGCTGTCGTAGCCAAACCAAGTGTAAGAGAAAGTAGCGATTTAATAGTAGAAAGACAAAACTTCCTTGCATTTTTCTTTAATGTATGTTAATGTAACCATTTCATTCCAAGGAAATTTCTATTTTCTGTTTCTGCTGGTCCATTCCTGATGAAACGTTCACACAACAGACTTGAAAATAATGTTGTTTTTTGCTTAAATTGGTCTTCATTTAGATGTAATGTTTTAAGCTATTTCCTACATATAAAGGCACAATATAGGTACATTTCATCTTTCCTTTTTAATAAGGTTTACATACTACATCAAACCTTGTTAAAAAAGTGAGGTAAATGAAGCTTTCCATGAGACTGATTAACCTTATAACATTGCATTGCGTTTTGTAATAGTTCACATGTCTCATTTGGTTTCTTCTGTAACAATAATGGTCAGTCATGTTCCTGATGATCCACCAGTCAGCAGAGTTAAGCTTTAGCTCTAATTGATCTAGAATATATTATCTAGAATCATCTAGCCTTCAGGCAAGGCTGTATCGAGAAACAATTTTATTGCATATATCAAGAGACATGGTCAGAAGTAAACCCTCCACCCTCAGTCCTTGTGAGAAACCAGCAACCCCCCCTGGCTGACAAATACTATCGGCTTTCACAGCGCTTTTCAAACCAGGTGGATGCCTCTGGAATTAACTGCTTTTATTCAAATTAAATGACTTAAGGGCTAATACTGCCCCTTTATGAAATTTGTACATTTCATAAAATTGAAACTGAAAGCTTTCACGTGTTGCTTCTGTTCCACTTTTATTTTAGAAGCAATTCATGGCTTTATCTCAGCACTAAAAATATATTTTTTGATACAACACCTGCAACTTTTGGATTTGAACTCCCCAGGGTGATATATGCCTAGTGTCACGGGGGCCGGATCTAGCCGGCTTCTGTGATTTACCTCTGTGTACAGACCAGGTTGGAGGCAGGCATCCATACTGCGTTTCTTTATTGAACCAAAACAAAACAGAAATCAAACCTGGCGCAGGGGCCGCTAGACACAGGAACAGGAAAAAACAGGATTCAGACAGGGCATCAACGAGGGTAAATGAGGCGACTGACTGACAAATGAGTGAATACAAAACAGAACATAAATACTGCCAGTCATTAAGTCCCTAAACACAAACAGATGAAAACTAAGACACGTGACACAAAACAGAACTGTCAAAATAAAAGTCCCCAGACAACAACAGAAAAGCGGTGGCCTCTACCGGCCACTGGCCGAGCCGTTACACCTAGGACCAGGAGTAGGACCATTTGGTGCTTTTAATTTGGAGAATGAAAGGAAAGGGCAATCAGAGGATTTAAGAGCTTTTGACAGCAAAAATGAATTTGTAATATATAAATAAATAAAATAAAGCCTGTAATTTTTTAAACAGAACAAACGGAAGGGACCCTTTTCTGTCGCTTTCATGTTGTTTCCGCCTGATCTAGTGAAACAGACAGATTTTAACTCTGTTTAAAGCTGCTGTCTGATCCTCCTCTGCTGAATAGATAACCTGCTGTGTTTCAGCTCGGGCGTCCTTTACCCGTCTCGGTCGCTCAGCTTGCTGTATTGACTGATTAATAGTGAATAAACGCTGTTGCTCATTCTCTTTGAGTATTGATTGGAGAACAAAAGCGAAGGGACAATGCCCTGCAAATTACACGAGGATGCAGAATAATTACCTGCAGTGTTATCTCTCCATCTTCTGCAGACGCTGCTGCTCCTCATGTCAGACCAGTTTAATGCAGCTTGTGCCTCTCTTCATGTGGTTATAGTGCATGGAGGAACCTTGTTTGCACCCTTGGTGCTATATCTCACACGTATTTTGGGCATTCTTAGAAACAAATGGAATTTTAGACATGTGCTAAGATATCTTTTTGGTGCTACAAACAAAGTACTAGATGTTTCAAAAGGTCATGCAACTGGGTGATGGGCATTGGTGAAATTCCAGTATTAATTGCATTACGTTTATTGTCTGATCTGCTCATCCTAACCAGTGTTGTGGAGGTTTATAGGGTGTAAGGCAGAAAAAACACATTGGACAGGTCACCAGTCCAACACATGGTAGACACACATACACCTAAGAGCAAATTAGCATTGCACCTAATGTTCATGTTTTTGGGCGGAAACTATTTTTCACAGTAGAAGCCCATGCATAAATAGGGAAAGTCACACCCAAGCCCTTCATACTGTGAGCTGACATGAATAACCAATGCACCCCCATGCTGTACTTATGTGAGTTGTTTGTGTGAACATCTTTGGTATCATAAACAGACACATAATTTAACACCAAAACAAAACATCTACACTTTTCTTCAGTCTGACATCATGGGGAGAAGTATGAATGCGTAGGACGAAGCCAACACAGGAACAGACGAGACTTCTAGATCTATAGCTACTGATATGGATTTCATACAGGGTGAGGATTGGTCAGGAAAAAAAGAAGCATTATGGTAATTATTTTAATGTGAAAGTGATATGAAATGAATCATTCTCATGAGCGCACTAAAGTGCAGTAAAATCAATACAATATCCAGCCCAAAGAACCACATGAGGCATCTTCAGTTTAAAAAAAAACAGCTACAGCCCTGAGTATGTGTGCAAAAGCCTGTGTTCAGATGTGCAATGTCAGTAATTTGCCATTTGATTGATGTTTTTAACTTCTGCTTTTTACTCTAATGAATTTGTCTCTTAATGACAGGCTGTTAATGAGTCAAAGGGAGTTTTCTGTCACAACAGCACGACCTACGTTCAGCCAAAGGCCACGGTGGAATGAGTTTGAGCGAGCACTAAATACTGGATATGTGTTGTATAACTGTAGAGAAAATCTGCTCTTAATTTATGCGTGCTGCACTATGCATAATAATTAGGTTGGGTGTTCATTGTGTGATAATAATTTAAAGAGCACTTTATTTAGCACAGTCAGCCTTGTGCAGACAGCAGATACAGAAATAGAGACATCAATACAGGAAAAGTGATAGTGGCCAGCTTTTTGAGACCCAGTCAGTGCCATCTAGAAGTACTTGGACTGTTCTCCTGTGTTTTACTTGATTATTTTTTGTCCTGTACAGTACTCCAGTCTGAAGCAGCCTCTGGCCTGGACCTGAGGCTTCGGCCTTCAAGAGGTGGCAGATTGGGCAGCAGCACTCGTGTGGGCGAGCGAGTGCCTGAAATGGACTCCAGTGGGAGGAAGAGTAATTTATATGCGGGAGGTCTGAGATCTGCCACCTGTGGGAGTAGGAGCAAGAGAGCAAAAGAGAGAGAGAGTGAGAGAAGAGAGAGAGAGAGAAGGGGGGGAGAAGAAGTTTAAAAAAAAAAGCAGTGAGAAAAAGTAGGAAAGAGACACGAGGTGAGATAGAGAGATACATAAAGACAGACAAATAGTGAGCAAGAGACAATAAGTGAAAAAAGAAGAGCACATAAGAGTGAGTGAGCCAGACAGAGAGTGGGAGAAATGAGGCAGAGAAGTTGGGAAAAAGAGGAAAGAAAAGAGAAAGGAGGGGAGAGAGACACACACAGAGAGAGAGAGAGAGAGAGAGAGAGAGAGAGAGAGTTAAAGAGAGAGAGAGAGAGAGAGAGAGGAAGAGAGACAGAGAGAGAGAGAGAGAGAGAGAAAGAGAGAGAGACAGACAGAGAGAGAGAGAAACAGAGAAATAGTGGCTAGAGAGAATGTCAGAGGGGTAAGAAAGTTAAAACATCCCCTTAATGGATGTCTGCAAATAATGCTGTGGAGTACATTGGTGAAAATGGCCTGAAATGATGTAGGGGGTTTTATTCCATTTGGATGCGGGGTATTTTTCAGCCCATTCTTGCCTGAGCAAATGTGTTAAATCCCTCTGTCTACATGCATGGCCTTATTGTGATTACTCTGTATCCCTTTTCCGCCTCTCTCTGTGAGAGGGTCTCTAATATGCACTGCCCACCCCAGCGCTAAAATTGGGCAGTAAGTGTGAGGCCACTCTCCATAGTGTATTTTCCCCCCTGTAGCCCTGTAGGGCCTGTCAAATCCTGCTTCTCTCTCAACTCTACACAAGCTACGGGCATCAATCTCTCAGCCGTCATTGCTGGCTCCAGACCAGCCCTCTAACAGATCCACTAAGGGGGTGCTCATGTTTTCACAGGAAATGGGTGAAGTGGTTAGTTTAGCTGCTTGTAAATAGACAGCGCTGGAGAATGTGTGAATGCTTTGATTAATCACCGGCTCATGCTCATTAATAAAGCCATGGGTCAAATGGGAATAATCGCTTATTCCGCAAGATTGCAGGAAATTGATTAACAACAGAAGAAAAGCTCTCATGTGAAATTCCTTAAGGTTGTGTGCTCTTGAGGAGGAAACCATTTAGACCTGGCAAACTTTGCTTACTTTTAGACAGTTTTCTTTTAAATTATACTCTAAAGCCTGTATGACTAAAATGACTGACTGGACTATATTGCTGCAGTAGCATGGTCTAAGCAGAATATGCAAATGAGCCAAAGAAGAGTGACACTGAACTATCTGCTTCAACAGGTGAAAGAGGACTATTCGAATTCTGTTAAAGTTAATGATATTTAAGAGAAAATGAATTCTGAAGACCAAATATGTTGCTGCTCATCGTAGCAACATCTCATGAATCTACACTATATGGACAAAAGTGTGAAGATTAAACCAACACAGACTTTTATGATATTGTATTCAAATACATAGACTTTAGTATGCCCCCATTTGCAGCTGTAACAGCTTCCTCTCTCCCTGGAGATTGTGGAGTTTCTGTGGGAATTTGTGCCCATTCATTCTGTACAGCTTTCAGGCACTGATGTTGGACGAGAAGGGCTGGCTCACAGTCTCCATTCCAGTTCATCCCAAAAGGTGCTGGATGGGGCTGAGGTCAGGGCTCTGTGCAGGCCAGTCATGTTCTTGATCAAGCTGTTTTCCCCCACAATAAAAAACATAAATTGTTCTCTTGACCTTTATCTGTAAAGACGCATCATATTTGAACCTTTTTGGGACCTTGTGTTGTTTTTCCAAAGACTCCTATAGATGTAATGCTATCTGGCAACAGAATGTTTTTATGCTCATGCACATATCCCTATTAGTAAACATCAAATAATTAAATATCAGTCTTAGTTTGCTTTTGTTTCTGGTAGGCTGAACAGTACTCGATATAGCTTTGAAAAACATTGTTGACATTCTTATCCACTCCTGAACATTTTGTGAATGTGCTTAGAACACGTGGCAGAACGTTTTATTAATTGTCTCTTTAAGCAAGACAGATATTTCAACCAATTTTTAGCACGTTATTTGACATACTATTCCTGAGCATGAAAACAATGTTTTCCTGACTAATCTTTGGAGCTCAGTTCTACCCAGCATTTCAAGTGTCACTTTGAGGAAACTTTATCCAGCAGAACATGGATCTGCCCACATGAAGGGTACTTTGATGGTGCTTCTCCTCATCTCAATGCTCAATTCCACCAGTCCTTCAGAGTGCTTTTCTGTCGGTTATTGCCGATATATTCCTTCATCTTTAAATTGTCCCCGGACGCAAAGCTATTTCAGCTGCTTTATTGGCAGACAGAGAAAGTGATAGAAAAGGAATTATTTGTTATGACTTTGCTACACCCACAAAGCTCTCGTTTTCTTTGTTTATTTCAGTGCTGCTCCTCTGGAAGATGTAGCGCCAAAATGGAAGATTGTTCCTGTGAAAACACATGACAGCCAACAGCAAATCTCTGTTACTGCTGTGGATTTCCTTTATTTATGGCACCGTCTATATTTAATGCAATTGAAATACCATCATATTTAAAGAATCACAGTGCAGAATCAACCCCCCTCCCGACAACCCCCCAACACCCAACCCCCAATCCCCTCACACCGCCCCTCACTGCAAACAAGATTGTTTTGTATCTGCAGCTTTGAATTATGCTTCTGTATTCATGGCAAATTCCCACCGCTCTGGTTTCTGGGGTGGTCTGATGCGAAGCACAAAGCCAAGAATAGAAACATCACATTTCATCTTCCATAAAATAAAATACAAAAATAATAAAAAAAAAAAATGAGAGACACAAAAAATGAAGAAAAAAACCCACCCCACCTGAAATAGACCTCCTCATTATGCATGAAGATGAGACCGATTCCCTGCCTGTTGATAACTCCCTCTGGTGTCTGAGGCAAACTTCTGCATTCTCCATTCAGCGAGAGTTCGTGGAAATGTGACAAAGAGAGGCCCTGATGTTCTGACACACCAAAGTAAGCAAAGGAAGAGTACAGAGTTGTTCCACTTTGCAACACAGTCTTTGTTTTTAGTGATGGTAGAGCTGCTTCTTATCCAGCAGCTCTCTTAAAAATAACGGTGCTCAAAGGGTTCTTTGGAGCGATGCCACAGAAGAACCTTTTAATGACACTTCAAAGGAATACTCCATTGTTTTCAGCCTAATCTCTGTCATCTGTAGCATTCAATTGCTCACCACAGACAAATGGACCAGTTGTAGACACCTGAAATCAAGGGTAATGATAGGGAGCCTGTTCCTCCTTAGCTGCAGTAACAGCTACTAGTCCATTGCAGAAGTCATGTTTGAATATTTCTGTGAGGATTTCAACCACAAGAGCATTGGCAAAGTTTGCAACTAAGGTTAACAACTATTTGAAGATTAGTTGTTTTCCACAAAAGCCACTATAGTTTATTCACTCAAGTCCTGGTGCTTCATGGTGCTCCAATTATTCTCAACCATGCCAAAGTTCCATTACTCCATAGTAAAGAAACTGTTTTCTTTGGACACCTGAAGACCTCCACTGATATACAGTCATGACCAAAATTGTTGGCACCCCTGAATTTTTTTCAGGAAATCAAGTATTTCTCACAAAAAAAGTATTGCATTAACACATGTTTTCTCTCTTTGTGTGTATTGGAACAAAACAAAAACAGGAGGAAAATCTAATTTGACATAATGTCACACAAAACACCAAAAATGGGCTGGAGAAAATTATTGGCACCCTTAGCTTAATATTTGAATATTTGGTTGCACACCCTTTGGAAAAATAACATAATCAGTCACTTCCTATAACCATCAATGGGCTTCTTACACCTCTCACCCGGAATTTTGGACCACTGTTCCTTTGCAAACTGCTGCAGGTCTCTCATATTGGAAGGGCGCCTCTTCCCAACAGCAATTTTAAGATCTCTCCGGGTGTTCAATGGGATTTAGATCTGGGCTCATTTCTGGCCACTTCAGAACGCTCCAGTGCTTTGTTGCCATCCATTTCTGGTGCTTTTTGAAGTATGTTTTAGGGTCATTGTCCTGCTGGAAGACCCAAGATCTCGGGTGCAAAACCAGCTTTCTGACACTGGACCTTACAGTGCGACCCAAAATCCCTTGGTAATCCTCAGATTTCATGATGCCTTGCACACAGTCAAGGCACCACAGTGCCAGAGGCAGCAAAACAACCCCAAGTTTCTCCACCATGTTTGACTCTAGGTACTGTGTTCTTTTCTTTGTAGGCCTCATTCCGTTTTCGGTAAACAGTAGACTGATGTGCTTTACCAAAAAGCTCTATCTTGGTCTCATTTGTCCACAAGACATTTTCCCAGAAGCATTTTGGCTTCCTCAAGTACATTTTGGCAAACTGTAGTCTTGCTTTTTTATGTCTCTGTGTCAGCAGTGGTGTCCTCCTGGGTCTCCTGCCATAGTGTTTTGTTTATTTAAACGCCGACGGATAGTTCGCTCTGACACTGATGCTCCCTGAGCCTGCAGGACAGCTTACATTTCATTCGACGTATATTTTCCACCATCCAGACTATCCTGCGCTGCAAGCTGTCATAAATTTTTCTCTTCCGTCCACGCCCTGGGAGATTAGCTATAGTGCCATGGGTTTTATATATATATATATTAGTGCTGTTAAAAATAACGCGTTAACTATTTGCGTTAATTTATTTTCTTTTAACGCTTTAAAAT
>JBBPDE010000128.1:22595883-22607763 GCA_037974605.1 Nannopetersius ansorgii
ATTTTGTCACAGTGGTGGTCATAATGAGTAAAATATCTGAATGCATGAAGGATACTGCATTTCCTATCTAGAATTGTCAGTGAACCATATGAATTTCTGAATATACTGCCTATAATATATAGTACACTTTGAGTTTTACACAAAGTTCTGCATTTATCTTTTGGCTCTCCAAATTTAAATTTCTGTCTTTCAACAATGCTGTCATTATGTTTGTTTCTCTAGAACAAAGCATTTCACATCAACAAATCGCAAGGATTTAATTATGATGAACCGCTAAACCGTGTCAGAATAATCCCAAACAAATACTGGCACCCTCTGGAAGGAAAATATCTTATCTTTTTGTAGGCTGTGTAAGTGGAGATACCTTATTGGATTGGTGTGTGTATGATGTAACCTGGGTCATTAGTTAAGTACATTTCCATAGCCTAACTAACAATAGTAGATATGTAACCTTACATTTCCAGACTTACTTTAGTCTGATCGACCAGTATTTAACCACATATAGCAGCAGTCTGTATAGGTACTTTCTAAGGTACTTCTTTGGGAAATGTTTTAAGGTAAATTGATTCTTAACATTCGCTGCTAACCGACAAGAGTTCTACCAATTTTTCAAATTCTAATTTAACCTCTGACTGTAAGGTCTCTGTTGCTAAAGTCATCACATGCAATCTGCCATCCACCTGACATCCACAGTGCAGAAGACCTTAATGATGACATTAGTGTGAATCATTTGCAGAGCAAAGAAAAGCACAGAGCTCCCCTCCCAGTTGCCCATGAGCCTATCCCTCTGCTTCCTCTCTGCCTCATTGTTTTTGTAATTAATTCGTTATGTAGGGATATCTCCCTCGTCAATAACACGGCAGATTACAGAAGATGGAAGGAGATTAAACATGACTGTTGGTTAGCTCTTTGCCCCCACGAGTCACACGGGGGCTGCCTCACTCAAAGGTTAGGGAATCTTTGAGCCTAACGATCATATTGTGTGGCAGTCCGCAGGGACGGCAGAGTAAGTTTGAACTAAGCTGCTTTATTCATCAGTGACGCCTTATTCTGTCTCCCCATTTGCCTCTTTGCAGTGTCCCAGCAATATTCCTTGAAGTAATTGGAAACATCCATCTGTTCTGTGACATCATCTCTTGGCTCTGGAATCAGGCTGCATTCTTTTATTTTTGTAGATTAGAACAAAGCAAGCAGGACTATGGGTTACACTTAGTTAAAGAAATATTTCTGTCCTGTAAAGACTTTGCTCACAGATACAAAATGTTTTCATGTAGATTAAACAGAAAGTGCACTTAGACAGGCATTGGTATTTCGATGTGAATTGTATATATTTGTCCAAATACCCATTTTAGAGATTTAGAGGAGGAGGAAAATACGTGGTCATCCAAAAAAAGAGTTTCAGTTGCTGGCCAAAAATAAAGTAGACTCAAGGAGTAGATGCTTCTTTGAAGGACAGTTCTTGTTACAGTTCAGAGAGCAATTCTTAAGGTGTCATGGTGATGTGTGGTGTGAATTGCATTTGCTGCAATCCATGGCAGCAAATGCATCCTGCTTTATTTCCTGCTGGGAATTTCCCTGCGTGTGATAACCTGTTAGTGTGATTATCACTTCAGCTCTCCTCCATTAACAAAGTGCAAGGTACCTTGGGAACGCCAAGATCGCTTACTTCTCAAGCGCTCGGTGGCACTTTAAATATGTCTGGGAACACCTCTTGGCCCCTGTAGAAAGAGCCTTGTCAACGACAGAACCGTGGATAGGAATCTTTAA
This sequence comes from Nannopetersius ansorgii, assembly GCA_037974605.1. Classification (NCBI taxonomy): domain Eukaryota; kingdom Metazoa; phylum Chordata; class Actinopteri; order Characiformes; family Alestidae; genus Nannopetersius; species Nannopetersius ansorgii. Next base: position 22,597,651 of record JBBPDE010000128.1, read on the forward strand.
ACCAATCCTTTTCGGGTCTTGTATCGCATGTTGACAGTGCTGCTATTACGGAATCTTCCTGTGGACTGAATATTTTCCCTAAATTGTACAAATTTCCTTCTGTGTGCTGCCAAGAATTAGAGCAGTGGGTAGTCCTGGTTAAATCTGAGATGAAATTGCTCTCTCCAGCACACCCAATCAGTTTGACATGGCCGGAGGAGGATTCTCAAGGAGTGCCGAGGCACCTAGTTTTGTGCGAGGCTCTCTAAGGAATCCTTGAAATAGAGGCCCTTAAGGTTGCAGGGAGACAAGAACTGTGAAGCTAGTGTCCCGTGCTTGCTTGTGGGATGGACTCTACAGGGCTCCGCTCTGCTCCTCACTGGAGGACCCGCACATGATTAATGACCGAGCCAGGTGCTCTACCTGAAGGGCAGGTTACATAAACCCCATTCCAGCCCAGGAATCAGCTCCTCCGCATGCTAATGGGGACCCCAGTGCTCTCACAGCACCTTAATCAGAATAACCCCACAATGGTGTGCAGAAATACAAGGAAAAAAGAGGACTAGAGGATGTAGCTTGTGTGGTTAAAGGGAGTAACAAGACTGTATTGGTAATGGCCTTGGGAAATGGTGGAAATGCTCTGTGTAATTACTGGAAATGGTGCAGAATGAACGACAGATCCTACATGATAAATTATATCAATTGACCCCACACATGAGTGAACAAAAAAACTTACTTGCACGTTATATGCCTCATAGAGAAAGTAGCCAAATAAGCACAGGTTTGGATATATTCTTCTTTTCAGCAGCTCCCCAAAATGATTGATTGTGCAAGAGTGCATCATCTTCATATATAATCTGTTATCTTTCAAAATGTGCTCACGCTGAGTATGACCCAGCCACATTATTTATGAACAAAGCACAGGAGTATTTGAAGTGAAAGGTATTTAAATGGGTGTACAGTTGAATAGCCTAATAATGTAAGCTGTAATTTTGAGTTATGTGTGGGGATGGCGACACATATAGTGCAGCTCATCAATCTTTGGCAGCGTAAATCTTGTCCAGATGTTTGATTTCTTATTGAGCCTGTTTTTTCAGGACAGGTCTTTGCCCCTGTTAAGCACCAGCTGAAAAGTCTGTCTTAATCCATGGGTCAGTGTGTTTGGTGCACTCACAGGTTTAGAACAATTTTCGATTGGCAGGGTTTTCCCAGTGGTTTCTGTTTCTAGTGTACGCACTTTCCATTGGCAGTCTTGTTTGAGAAGTTGCTGCATCTTTCTTGTTTTTTCACTTGACAGAATGTTATATTAAGGCAAAACATGGACCGTGCTTTCAGAAACTGCAAGGTTTTGTGAGACCTGGGGGATAATAAAATGCTGTTAATTTCACATTCTCAGTCAGTAACTAGTCGGTTTAACTTACTTCTGTTCATTTGTATCTTTTCTGTTCATTTGTATCTGACAAAATTAATTTGTATTAATTTGTAAAGTGTATTTAGTTGGTGTGATTGCCTTATCACTATATATTTTATATAAGACAAATTCAAGGTGACTTTTTTATTTTAAATGCCTCTTTTTTAGAGATCAGTAATTATTCTGCCTGTGTTTAGGTTAACAGTTTATGTAGAGCAGTGGAAGTATTTCCCAGACTATTGTGTGTTTGTGTTTTTGTTAGCAGGACAGTTTGTAAAGACCCATAGGACTATTTATAAAAATCTCCTGGCTGTGTTAAGGTCTGGTTAGCAGTTTGAATAGACCTATGGGAGTATTTTGCAGATTATTAAGGTTATGGTCAGATCTTGTTGGCAAGATAATTACTACAGAGCTAGAGGCTCCTTTTATCCATTAAATGCTGGGTTTAGGTTTAACAATGAACAGAACACATCCAAGCCAGAGGCACAACAAAGGGTAAATCGAAGTAATACGGCCAAACTCACTCCTGGTTTAGTAAGTAAGTAAGTAAGTAAGTAAATAAATCTTTATTGTCATCCAAGCCATATATATAAAAATATTGTCCTCCTGGACCATAGGGCCAACATAGAACAGAACAGAACAGCAGCCCTTAGACAGAACAACAGTGAGGGTAAAAAGGGAGGGTTACAAGTTAACCTATATATTTATAAATACAGTAACCCCCGCTTCCAAGAACACCTGTATATGGTGAAAAACTGCTTTGTTGTTTGCCTAAAAATGTTTCAATAGTGAAATATTTTTTCACTAAAAATATTTTTATACTGTGTCGAGGCGGTGAGAGAATCAACAAGACAAAGTCTTCCTTCGCTCAAAAACAAAGCTTTTTTATTACATTTGCAAATGGAGAGAGTTATTCATGAACCCAGGGCAGTCCTGAATTCTGAAGTTCCCTCTCAAAACGTACAGTCATGGTCCAAGCTTTATACTTTCAAAATGACCATTATCAAACATGGGCAGAAACCATGGCGCCTCCCCTGCGTCCCCATGGTAACGACCCTGAAGAAGTGCTCACTGGTCTAAACAAAACTCCTAATCTAAACTCAAAATAGCAACCTTGCTTTAATCATGTCACTGTGCCTTTTAAACTCATAGAACAGTTGAATCATCCGAGAATCCTTAGCTTTTAACTACGTTTACTGAATATGTTGATTCTCTACTTAAAATACATGTTCAACAAGCAAATCAAAGAGATTAAATGTTAATTTCCACAACAACTGTAAACCCTTATATGACCCCAAAATATGCTCCCAGAACACTTTTATTTCATTTTAAACTTTTATTTCATTTTAAAGTTAAATGTATTACCCTTAAAAATGTGAAGAATTTGCCTCTTTTCAATAAAAAATCCAGGGCTTTAAGAAGTTTAAGTAACGTTCTCGGGTTGGCTACTTTCAAACCTTCCGCCTCTAAGTACAGCGTGTGTGAGATGCTCCCAATAATATATACATTAAAAAATAATATACTATGAAATACTATAGGGGGACACATTATCTATCTTTCTATCTATACATATACTAGGCATTGTCACGCACACCGGGTCACGTGCGGTCACGAGGCACCGGAAATGACCACACGTCAGGTATAGAAGCAGGTAACAGGTATACAGACCTCACACAGTCATTGAAGTTACAAGCTTCATGCCCAGTGTCTCTATCCCAACCCAAATCAGGTTCCGTGATTACTCACGCTCCTCTGAGCTTTCCCCAATTCTCCTGTGTGTGCGAGTGAGAGTGCGGGTTCGTTTGGTGCGGGTCTCTACTCCTTTACAGGAGCGCTCTCGGTTTACCAGCTCTCGCGTGCCAGTCATGCCAGTGCCCATCCACCATGCAACAAGGGTGTTACGGCCTCTCATTACTGACCACCGTGACAGAATGACTGTGCCTTTGACTCCCGCCGACGTGGCCTGCCTGTGAGAGATCCTGAATCAGCAGTCGGCTGACATCGCTGCCCTGCAGCAGGAGGTGACCTCCCTCCGGGGAGAACTCACGTCCCTGCGGCAGGCACGAGCCAGCCTGGCGGCTTTCCCTACCCGGCCTACCATGCCCAAACTATCACTGCCTGAAAAGTGGAACGGTATTGAGGGAAAATGTGATATTTTTCTCACTAACCTGTCTCTACCCCACCGACCGCTCCAGAATCGCCCTCCTGTCGTCCCTCCTCACCAGGCAGGCAGCTGAGTGGGCTTCGGCAGTCTTGAGATCCAACGGGCCCCCGGCCCACAGCTACAAACTCTTCACCCAGCAACTCAAGGCCACCTTTCAGCACCCCGAGAGTGAGGTGGTGGTGGACTCCCGTCTCTATCATCTGCGGCAGGGCGACTGATCTGTGAGCCAGTACACCGCTGAGTTCCGGACGCTGGCGGTCCAGACCACGTGGAGCAACGCTGCCCTCTGCACGGCATTCTATGAGGGGCTCAGAATCCGGATGAAGCGGGAGCTGGCACCCCACAAGCTCCCCGACACCTTCGAGGGCACCGTCCAGCTCTGCCTTTGTGTCGACCTCTGGCTGGCCAGCACTCGCGGCCCCATGTGCGAAACCCACATGTGCGAAAGCCCTCTGCCGTTCGCGCGCCACCACCCGCCTCAGAAGCCCATTCGTCAGGAGCGGGGGAGCCCATGCAGACAGTACGCGCCTCCCTGTCCTCCGCCGAGAAAGAGCAGAGATATCGCGAGGGTTTGTGCGCATACTCCGCTTCCTCGAGCCACCACCGCATAGTCTGCCCCCTGTGGCTGGGAAACGGCCAAGCCAAGTGAGGAGGAGGGGCCCCTCCCTTGGCGCTATGGGCTGTGTCAGCTGCCCTCTCACCATCCACTGACTCATCATCCAGGTAGATCTCCAGCTGGGTTAGGGTTAGATCGATCATAAATTTGCCTCCCAGCTGGGGATCGAGACCGAGGTATTAATTCAGCCTGTTCAAATCACAGCCGTAGATGGTCGGCCCCTCTCTCATAGCCCCATTCACCTCATCACCAGTCCCATCCAAATGTCACATGAAAATCACACTGAAACCATACAGTTCCACATCACTGACCTCTCCTCTCCTTCTCTGATTTTAGGCCACCCCTGGCTACTCAGATGCGACCCCCTCATCTCCTGGACCCAAGGCCACATCTTTCAATGGGGGCCAACTTGCCAAGAGCTCTGCATGACGGCCCAGGCTGAAACGTGCTCAGGGGAGTCCGAGGCTCCCGATGTTGACCTGCAGGCCGTTCACGTCCCATACTGTGACCTGGCGGGGGTCTTCTGTAAATGCTCTCCGTCTCCCACCTCATCGCCCATACGATCTTGCCATCGACCTCCTCCCAGGCACGCCCCGTGGCCATCTCTACTCACTGACTGCGGGGGAGCAGAGGGCGATGGAGGATTACATCGCCGACGGTCTCCACAACGGGACCATTCACCCATCTACCTCCCCTACCTCCGTGGGGTTTTTCTTCGTGGGAAAAAAGGACGGAGGCCTGCGTCTGTGCGTCGACTATCGGGGGCTTAACAAGATCACGGTGAAGAACCGCCATCCACTCATTAACACCGCACTCTGCTCTCTCTCTCGTGTCACCATCTTCACCAAACTGGACCTGGGCAGCGCCTACAATCTCGTCCGCATCAGAGAGGGAGATGAGTGGAAGACGGCCTTCATAAACCCCACCGGCCACTATGAGTCCCTGGTCATGCCCTTCGGCTTGTGTAACAGCCCCTCTGCGTTCCAACAGCTCATAAATGACGTCCTCCGCGACATGCTGGGCCGGTGGGTATTCGCCTACCTGGATGACATCCTTATCTATTCAAAGAACACAGATGAGCACGTCCAGTATGTCCGGGCAGTGTTAAAGAGGCTGCTGGCCCATCAGCTGTTCTGCAAGTTGGAGAAATGTGCCTTTCACCAGCACACCATCACGTTTCTCGGTTTTGTGGTCTCTTCTCAGGGCGTGGCCATGGATCCCCAGAAGCTGGAGGCTGTGCGTGCGTGGCCCCTTCCCATGTCACTTTAGCAGCTGCAACGTTTTCTGGGGTTCGCCAATTTTTATCGGTGATTCATCTGGGGCTTTAGTTCAGTTGCGGCACCTCTCACTGCCCTCACCAGCTCCAAACACGGACCTTTTCGACTCACTCCCAAAGCCACCTTTGCCTTTCACCACCTCTGCCACCTCTTCACCTCCGCTCCCGTTCTTCTCCATCCAGTTCAGACCAAGCCTTTCATTGTCAAGGTGGATGCCTCCGATGTGGGCGTAGGAGCTGTCTTCTCGCAGCAAGGTCCAGACCAGAAAAAGCATCCCTGCTGTTTCTTTTCTAGAAAATTCGACCCCACGCAGCAACGTTACGGGGTGGGGGACTGTGAGTTGCTCGCCATCACGTGGGCTCTAGAAGAATGGCGTCACTGGCTCCAGGGTGGCAGTGTCCCATTCATGGTCTGGACGGACCACCAGAACCTCATCACCATCAGGACGGCGAAACAACTCAACCCCCGCCAGGCACGATGGGTGCTCTTCTTCGAGCAGTTCGAATTTAACATCACGTACCGTCCGGGGCCAAAAAACACCAAGGCAGATGTCCTCTCGCGGGCGGGTCCCGGACGGACCCGGCGCCCATCCTGGCCGAACGCATCGTCCTTGCCCCTAGGTCCGCCAGGCGCACGCTCAGGACCCGCCTCCCGCCGAGACTCCACCGGACCGCCTCTACGTCCCGCCTTCCGTCCGCTCGGAGGCGCTCCAGTGGGCTCACAACTCTGCCCTGTCCGGCCACCCTGGCATCACCCGTACCATCCGTTTCCTCCAGCGCGCCTTTTGGTGGCCAGGCATCAAGAAAGACGCGAAGGAGTACGTCCGGGCATGTGCTGTGTGCACGCGCGCCAAGGCGCCCAACACACCTCCGAGCGAGGAGCTCCAACCTCTGCCCGTACCACACCGGCCATGGTCACACATTGCCCTCGATTTCGTCACCGGCCTCCCTGAGTCTCGCGGGAAGACCACCATCTGCACCATCGTGGATCGCTTCTCCACAGCCGTGCACCTGGTGGGTCTATCCGGACTCCCCTCAGCCATATAAACCGCCAACCTTGTGCTGGAGCACATAGTCTGATTGCATGGGTTCCCCCGGGACATCGTCTTGGACAGAGGGCCCCAATTCACGGCCAGGTTTTGGAAGTCCTTCTGTCGTCTGATTGGCTCGACCATCAACCTTTTGTCTGGCTACCACCTGCAGACAAATGGTCAGACGGAGCGGGCCAATCAACAGCTGGAGCACTTCCTCCGGTGTTTTTTCTCTGATCACTAGCACTCCTGGGCTGACTACCTCGTTTGGGAGGAGCTGTCACACAATCTCCACGTCTTCTCCGCCACTGTCTTCAGCCCCTTCGAGGTGTGTCACGGCTTTCAGCCTCCGGTTTTTGCGCACCAAGAACCGGAGGTTGAGGTCCCCTCGGCCCAACGATTGTTCCGGCTCTGGGAACACGTTCGAAAAGCCATCCTCAGGACCAACCGCCAGTACATCCAACAGCGCAGCCGTCGTTGTCCCCCGAGGCGACTGTTCCACGTTGGTGACAGGGTCTATTTCTCCACCCGGCACATCAGACTCCACACAGATTCCAAAAAACTCACCTGTAAGGGCAGATGATCGGTCCTTATCGCATCACTCACAGGATTAACCCTGTCACCTTTTGGCTCCTGCTGCCTGCTTCATTAAAAATACACCCCGTTTTTCATGCATCACAACTAAAACCTGTCTTTTGCTCTCCCATGTCTCCCCAGGTTCCTGACCCTCCTCCGCCGCAGATCATCTTTGGTGGTCCCGTCTACACCGTCCGGCGGATCCTGGACTCGCGACGGCGCGGCCGTGGCACCCAGTACCTCGTCGACTGGGAGGGCTACGACCCGGAGGAGCGGTCCTCGGTCCCCGGTCGCAATATCCTGGACCCTTCACTCATCCGGGACTACCATCTTTGGGTGCCCTCTCAGCTGGGACCGTCTGGTGCGGTCACGAGGCACCGGAAATGACCGCACGTCAGGTATAAAAGCAGGTAACAGGTATACAGACCTCGCACAGTCATTGAAGTTACAAGCTTCATGCCCAGTGTCACTATCCCAACCCAAATCAGGTTCCGTGAGTACTCAAGCTCCTCGGAGCTCTCCCCAATTCCCCTGTGTGTGAAAGTGAGAGCGCGGGCTAGTTTGGTGCGGGTCTCTACTCCTTTACAGGAGCGCTCTCAGAGTAAACAGGGTGGTTTACCAGCTCTCGCGTGCCAGTCACGCCAGGGCCCATCTACCACGCAACAAGGGTGTTACGGCCTCTCATTACTGACCACCATGCTCATGGAGTCAAATGCCATACTGAGCTTTGTTGTGTTCCTATGTGTTCCTATGTCATATAAAAACAAAGTTATTGTAATTTAAAAGACAGAAGAAAAAAAAAAACACAAGAGAAATTTCACCCAAGTGGTTGGGGAAAACCTGCCAAGAGAGGGGGGCCCGGAGAGTGGCCGAGCAAAAGAACAACAAACGGTGAGCATTTAGGAGGACAAACAAAGGTTTAAATTGTTTTAGACCAGTTTTATTTGCTAAAATCAGATTTTATTTATATGTTGTGAGTTCTATGGGTTTAACAGAGTGTGGCAAGTGAAAAGACTGACAAGTGAAAGACAAATGGAGTTTGTTAACATGTGGTGTCTTCTGTCTTAACTGACAGCTATTGTTTTTAAGCCATAAAGCATGAAGGCTTTTTCCTTTCAAACAGATTGCGTTAGCGGCTTAGGTAACTTCATCAGGAGTGATACAGCTATCTTGACTTTCACACCAGATATATCAAGGTTTTGAAAATCATTCCTACTGCATATTCATTTTGATTGTTCTAATCTTGCCAGAGAAATTTCACCCAAGTGGGTGGGGAAAACCTGCCAAGAGAGGGGGGCCCGGAGAGTGGCCGAGCAAAAGAACAACAAACGGTGAGCATTTAGGAGGACAAACAAAGGTTTAAATTGTTTTAGACCAGTTTTATTTGCTAAAATCAGATTTTATTTATATGTTGTGAGTTCTATGGGTTTAACAGAGTGTGGCAAGTGAAAAGACTGACAAGTGAAAGACAAATGGAGTTTGTTAACATGTGGTGTCTTCTGTCTTAACTGACAGCTATTGTTTTTAAGCCATAAAGCATGAAGGCTTTTTCCTTTCAAACAGATTGCGTTAGCGGCTTAGGTAACTTCATCAGGAGTGATACAGCTATCTTGACTTTCACACCAGATATATCAAGGTTTTGAAAATCATTCCTACTGCATATTCATTTTGATTGTTCTAATCTTGCCAGAAAAATTTGCATGTCAAGGGGACGTCATAGTCAAGGATGAACACGCGGCTCTTTCTGGAGAGCGCTGTGTCAGGAAACTGCAGAGAGGTCCCTTTGAATAAATCAGTGGAGACAGTAAGAATCTTATCAGACCATTTAAATGTATGGAATAGCCACCACTCCTGGAGCGCACAGCAAGTCCCGGAGCTATGGCTCCATCAAAATGGCCTCTCCCCTCAGGGGAACAGAGAGACGATCCCCACCCCACCGTGAGCTGCACATTGTTAGACTAATGAACAGGCAGGATTTGATTAAAACGTTCCAAACATCATTTGGTCCCCCATGCGGCACAAAGAGGCTCCCCCGCTGCGGGCACTTAACGCAAGCCCCCGCACTCTCACTCTCCAAGGTGAGTCCACACAAATCACAATAACGGCACCGACACACCGCCCTCCCTGGGAGGCCACTCTGCCCGGCTGCCCGAATTGCGACACTGTTCGTTAAAAATTCATTAGACAGTGTTTGTGCCACCTCCCGCCAAATGTCATTCCTGATGCCCGAATGACGAGCCAAAGTAAAGTTCTACGTGTCCCAGGGTGCTGCAGAGACTCACCAGAATGCAGGCTGCTGACTGACACGAAAGAACAATGTTGTCCTCAAACTTCTTGAAAGTCAAAACACATAAACGTTTCTCCTCCTTTTGTCGTATGAGCAATGTGATGGCCTCCTAACCTGGTTAGGATAGGCGGCTCTTACTGTTAAAAGAAACTAGTTAAACTAAGTAAACTTCTCATTCAGCAGCTGTGACCATGGACAAACTTAACAATAAGCAGACTGGAGTTCACCACAGAGGAATCAAAAAACAAGATGTTCTGTGGTTTCCTTTCCAGTCGACTGAACACAACCACTCTCAAGTAAATCTGACAAAAACTATACAAGCAGAGCTGAACTTGACCTTGCTGCAGTTTCATGGCTCTAATATTATCTGCGATAGAAACATTTTGACTTTTCAGTGGAAGGTATTGTCAGTATTAAAGCACATCAAATGTAAGTTAAACAGTGAGAGAGAAAAAAATGTTTGTTTTTAAAATCTTCTCCATTTTATATATATACATAAATATTCTACATTTTATATAAATATTCTACATTTCATTCAAGTTTTTCCACATTTTATATATTCACATATCACATTTTATTTAAAAAAGATGTAAAATATACATGTTTATTGTGTGTTGGAGGGGCAACTTTAGTTTTTTGGTAATTTTTGCTCAATTCAATGATATTTATCACGGTTTTGTTTTCACTGTAATTCCAAATTATAATAATAATAATAATAATAATAATAATAATAATAATAATAATAATAATAATAATAATAATAATAATAATAT
>JBBPDE010000128.1:22610917-22622286 GCA_037974605.1 Nannopetersius ansorgii
AAACCATTTTAGTGCCTGTCCCTGTATACCTATGTGATTTTGTAGGCGATCTATGAGAATATTATGATCTATAGTGTTGAATGCAGCACTAAGATCAAGTAAGACTAGAATTGAGATGCAGCCTTGGTCCGAAGCTAAAAACAGGTCATTTGTGCTAACTAATCTTAACTAGTGCGATTTCCGTACTATGATGGGGCCTGAAACCTGACTGAAATTCCTGCAAGAATGTGCATATTTGAGCTGATACTACCTTTTGTAGTATTTTCGATATAAACGGAAGGTCTGAAATCGGTCTGTAGTTTGTTATTTCATTCAGGTCTAAATTAGGTTTTTTAAGAAGAGGCTTACTAACTGCCAACTTGAAGGGTTTAGAGATGTGACCTAGATATAGTGAGGAGTTAATAATGTTTAGGAGTGGCTCTCCGACCGTGTGCATCACTTCTTTTAAGAGTCTGGCTGGTATTGGGTCCAATAAGCACGTTGTTGATTTTGCCGAGGTGATAAGTTTATACAGTTCTTCCTGCCCTATTCCTGTAAAATACTGGAAATCTAAATGAGAAGCTTTAGACTGAGCTGGATCATGGGATGCTATTAGAGGTTTAACCTCCATTATTTTCAGTCTAATGCTATCGATGTTTTCAAAATGTCACCAGTAAAGACAACAAGCAGATAAAACAGCTTGTGCTGTCACAACCATGGACACAGAAATGAATCCGTATACTCACTCATTCAGCCCATAGCAGATTAGCCGCCTGTTTGCACAGTATTAGAGTGCTTTTACAACAGACTGTCTGAAGAAGAGTTACTTAAAAATGTGGGAGAAAATACATGTCTAAATGTTGCTGTGCGGACCCTGGCTTCAACAGGGGTGACTGATTCTTTTCTTTTCCTGACATATGTGAGGTTTTAACTGCATTTAATAAATAAATTTCACATTTCACACATTTAATTTCTCACTGAATGAGCTCGTCAGAACAGTGCTTATATACCAGTTTCAAAAGTGCAAAACTGAAAACAGCCTGCTTAATTCTATGGGCTAAAACGAAGTTGGAAAATGTTCATGTAAAAATGCACAGCCGGGCCCAGCACAGCCAGCAGCAGGCCTGACAGCACGCTCCGCATCGGATCATTATCTTCCCACATTTACACCCAACCCCGCGCAGCAACTCCTGCCGACCCTCAGGCCTTTTTCTAAATACACCAGGCCTAAAGGTTCCAGACTATTCCACAGGGTCAATTGGTGCCGATACAGCCCACGTTCCAGCAGCTTGTAAGATGCATGACTTCGTTGTGGTAACCTCAGATCTTGGGGCATATCCTGATTCATCAGCATTTATTCAACAATTAGTTACAAAGGCCCACTTTGATTGATAAATGAGAAGCGTATGACTGCTGCTAACAGCACAATGATTGTGTCATACCAAGTAACACTGCTAAGTGCTCAGTAATGACTGCAGCTAACCATTACTCTAGTACAAAAAACATCAGATTAGTTTTATAGGATTTATACTGCACAAAGTTTGGTCCATTTCTCAACCCATCGCTCCCTGTATGGACTGCCCATTGGTAAACCTTCACAAAACAACTAACATTTAACAAACAACGCTAAAAATGAACAAAATAAACAGTCTCGACATATGACGATTACGCAGAATACGCAGTGACATGACGTATGAATGAGGGAGCTGGCGTCCCCCTGTGCACTTACCTACACCATTTAGGACTGTTAAAAGTACAAATGTTTTTACACTCATTTTTTGTCATTTTTTTCTGTTACTACAGTACAAGTACAGTATATTTCTGTTTTTTGTCCTTTTTTAACATTCCAAAGGTGTTTGATGGGTTGAGATTGGGATTCTGTGTGGCCCAGTCAAGCTCTTCCACACTGAACTCATCCAACCATGTCTATATAGACCTTTGTGGGGGCAGAGTCATACTGAAGTAGAAAAGATTGGCATGCCGTTGTCCAAAATGTCTTGGTGTGCTGAAGCATTAAGACTGAACTTCTCTGGAAGTAAGAGGACTAACCCAATCCCGGAAAAACAGGTATGGGTTGTTTTTAGATAATCAGGTTTTGTTCTGGCAGCTACAACATGTTTTTGTATCTAAAGTTTCCAGTGCAGTGTTTTATTTTAACACTAATTTGTGAATATTCCATGTAATTGGATCAATTTAAAAGTGACAGCGATAAGATGCGGTTTTGGCAGCAACAATATGCAATATCCAAAAACTCTTCCCAGTTTAAAAAGTACCTTCATTGCCTGCTGCCGCAGCCTCAGACGGATGTAGTTCACATCTGAAGCCCAGAAAAACAACTCCACCAGCAGCTCTAAACAGAAAACATACACCAGTAAAATTGCTCTATTTTCAGTCAGCTGCTCCTCCCATATGTTTCAGGGCGCTTTTTTTCCTCCCGGTCCGACAGCCTCAAAGGTAATGTTTGGATTTGCTCTGTCTTAACCTTGACAGATTATTGGACTTGCTGAGCGAGGAAAAAGAGACCCAAACAGTTTTATGGGTTGAAAATATTGGCAATAGTCGACATCCTCCGTGGGAAGCAGCTGCGAGAGCCATATTGCGTATTGATCTCTCGCCCGCATCGCAGTGGGCACACTTAATTAGATTTATATTGTAAACAAAGACTTACAATATGAAATTTGAATTAGCAGGTAAATGTTATCCATCAAAGTAAATGATATTTTGTGCTGGAAGTGGCAGTATTGGGATTGGAGGGTATTTATTTGGGCTATAAAAGTGGAGGCTGGGGCAGAACTCCCTCCTAGCACACACACACAGTGCTTGCTCTCTCTCCCTGTCTCTCATTCCCTTCTTATCACTCTCTATCCCTCTCTCTTTTACTGCCTCACTCTTTCCTCCATCTGCTCTCTCTTTCCTTAAAAAATACATTGAAATTATATTATAATATAGTTTTTGAAGTCACTGCCAGGATAAACAACTGCAGTTAAGCCCATAGGTATTTGAAAACGAATGCAAATTTTCTCTTTGTATACCATCACAATGGATTTAATGTAATGGAAGTATAGACATTTAGATTTAATTTAAGGGGTTTAACAAAAACCATTTGGCTTTCATTAAGCCAATTTTCACAGGGTCCCTCCATTTTCAGAGGCACAGTAGTAATTGGAGAGGTGTGGTGCCTCATGGCCAGGTGTGGTGCATTTCCTCATTATTCCACAACAGATTAAGTAGATAAAAGTTCATTCAGAGCAACATATTTGGTGGCTGTTTGCCATGATTATGCTGTAGAAACAAAAAAGTAGAGGTAAAACTTTAGGAGTGCCCAAATCAACAGTTCTTTAAAAGAAAGAATGCACTCATGACCTCAGCAACACCAAAAGACCTGGGAGACCACAGAAGACGACTAAATCGGATGATTTAAACCAGATGAACAGGTAGGCCAGATTTGATTTTGCCAGAAAACAAAAGCATGCCTGGATCTGCAGTAAGATCAAGATAAACTTATAACAGAATGATGGGAAGAGAAAAGTATGTTTAAACTTTCATTACATCTTGATTGCTTAATTTCATATCCATAATTGCAGTATACAGAGAGAACATAACCCAAACTGCACCCATATCCAAATACTTATGAACCTAACTGTCTATCTACATTTTTGTTGTTTTAATCAATGAATCCACTGATTTGCCATGTTTTGGTAAATTTACTGGTTTGGAGAGCCAAGGTTTTATATATTTTTTTCCTCTCTCCTTCTGTCTCCCACCCTCACTTAGTCTCTCCCTCTCACCTCTTCTATGTCTCTCACCTTTGTTTTTTTATGTTTTTTCACTCTAATTCCCATCTTTTGTCTTTCACCTTCTCTTAATATCTCTCGTTCTTCTTTCCCTTAGTCTCTCACCTCCTCTTCAAATCTCATCTACTCTTCTTCTCCTCTGTCTCCCTCATCTCACACACTCTCTCTCCTCTCTCTCTCGCTCTCTCTCTCCTCCCTCCCTCATCTCTCTCACCCTTCCCATCTCTCTCTCTCTCTTTCCTCTCTCCTCCCTCCCTCATCTCTCTCACCCTTCCCATCTCTCTCTCTCTTTTCTCTCTACCCCCTCCTCCTCCTCTCTCTTTGAATGTAGGGTGCATCAACAAACAGATGCTCCAGTGCTGTTAGTACTGACCAGTACTGAAGGAAATACTGCAGTGGCTCACAAACAAATAAAGGGAGCAACAGTAAATGTGTGTATGTGTGAGTGTGTGTGTTGGGGTAGGGGGTGGGTATGAACACACATGCACACATTTTAGCACATATAACCACCCACACACACACACACACACACACACATACACACACACATGCACATATCTCCACACAAAATCATTAACATATGACCTACTTTGCTTCCCCATGGCACTGTGTGTGTGTGTGTGTGTGTGTGTGTGTTTGTGTGTGTGTGTGTGTGTGTGTGTGTGTGTGTGTGTGTGGCCAGACGCAGCAGACTGAAAAGAGCCTTTTAGCCAAATCTGGTGCAGGGCATCGTTTCTCATTTGAGATGAAGGTATTTGGATGTGGTTACTGATAAAATAAACACAATAACCCAAACAAGGAAGAGCAAATTTAACACAACTGCCTCGATTCATCAGTTCAGTCAAGCTGTTTATGATCAGATCTGATTGCGAATGAGTCTACCGAATCAACTTCACGGGAATGTGGGAAAGTTGGAGCATGAAAACTGTAAATGACCAACATCATTCTCTTCATCATGTTAGTAATACCAATAAAAAGAGAACATTACATGTTTGTTTAAACATTGACATCTGTAGACACTGCTCAAAATAAAATAATACACATACTGTACATGTACTTTGTTTTTGTTATTACGTTTCAATTCAAGTTATACTCAGTAATCATACCATGTTATTATCTCGGCTGTGCCGGTTGGTTAGACTGTGCAGACACTTGATTCACTCTTTCACTTTCTGTTTTTGGACACAACTAGTGTTTCCTGTATGTGAATGTATTGGAATCATAAATTCTTCTTGTTTTTTGATGAAAATCTAAGAAACGTGGTATCAATGCAGATGCTGACTTCGTCTATTTCTTAAAAATAGTAAAATAAATGTTAAAATTAAATTTTCAGTACAAATTAATTTTAGAAGCTCTAGAGTTCATATGTTGTTAAAGCTCATTTTTAACCAGTTATAGAGCACTACATTTTAAATCACTGGCTGTGTTTATGTGGAGATATGAAACAAAGTTATTGCAGTGATATAACCCAAAGTAGACGGGTTCAGAACAGAGTACCCAGTTAAATATGTTGTATTTTGTAAGCAAGAAGCTTCTGCCAGTAATCTAATGCTGCTAACAAACTGACCTCTCCATAAATCAGTTTTGAAGGATCACTTCAGTAGTGAGTGAAGTCTGTACATGTTTGAAAACGACTGTCAGCAACTCTTTTCCAAGTGGAGAAAACCCCCCGATACATACTTGTGGCTGTGCTGTGATGTGTGTGTCAGCACTTCTCCAGAAATGTTTGACTGTGGCTTACATGAAATCCCAGGTAGGCAATTGAGATGATTCACCTTTGCTTGGTTTGATTCCACTCTTACAGGTAAATGGCCACTTTTAACACACACAAAAGACTACAATACAGGAGCTGACCCTGCTGACCTCTTCACTGAAGTCATAAGTCTTACTAAACCAATGCTTCAGTCAGAAGAGTATGAGGAAAAGAACGTGCCAGATGTACCAAAGCAATAGCCGTCATGTTGCTGATTCGTTTAGGTGTGGCGGATGAGCAAGCAGAGTTGGGCAGACAGGAATGAGTGGCTAAGCCTGTTGCTAAACTTGATACAGAACAGAGAGAAAGGGAAAGAGAAAGAAAGAGTGAGAGGCAGAATCTTGTTAAGTTTCCTTAGTCTTGTGTGGCCTCGTAAAGAAATTGCTCATCTAGGGGTGACTCGTAAAACTTTTAATGCTGCATTGCGCCGCTAACAGGTGTACTCCTCTAAAACTCACTCCAGATTCCCACAGTCTGTGCTTTTTTAACATGCATGGTATGATAGCAAACAAATTGGTGCAAAGTGTCCACGTGAAAACACAAAATTCTTCCCCTGTATTTCACAGTGGGCAGCCAGGAACACAGTGTCTTGGGAGCAGCGTGTGGGGATGGTACTTTGATCACAGAGGCAACTTCCCAACCACTAAGCCACCAATAGATACAATATGCTAAATGAAGCTATTGTCAGCATTTCAAAAACACAGCTTGATGTAATTTTGCCAGAAGTGTGATTGAATCACCAAACTGAATCCACAAAACCACTTCAAATGCTCTCATGAAGTACTTAATGCTTGTATGCTTAATTGGAGAAATTTTGGGGAGAGATTTCAGGGACTTCTCAGTCATGCTAACATATCCATGGTCAAACAACAAGAAGTTTGAATTGACTTCCTTGGATTCAATACAGTTTTGCATCTTCATGTGTGTTGTTGGAGCTTCTAACCAGTGACGACAAGGCTCCGTCATTATTATATTATTATATAGTTCCCACCCATTCAAAATAGTTTCCTCCCACATTTAGAGCTAAAAATCTTCTGCAGCCTCACGAAATATAATTTAATCAAAATACATGCTGCGATCACTCTTTAGTAAAGATTAAGCAGTTAAAGAAAATGAATGGATGTCCCCAGACGTTCTCATTACCAAATCCTGTTTTAATGCCAAAATCTGCAATATATAGCAAAGCACATACAAATTCACTCTTTGAGTAGCGCAGTTCAGACTTCTCAAATGACTTTAGATAACATGCACAATCTGTAATATCTACACCAGTATAGGCCTTAAAGAAATGTAGGCCTTAGCCGGATTGGGCAGTGTGTGTTCGTTGGACGGTGGCAAGGCTCATCACATGAGTGGTGATCATCCAAAATCTGTTTTTTTTTTAATATCAGGATTATTTTTAAACATCGTCCAGACCTATAGTCTGGGCTTGCCTGGAGTACGCTTTGACCATGCAGATGGCATTAATCTATATGTGTTTAGACAACAATAAAGCTGATGAAATAAAGCCCAGACAAATATTAAATAAAACTGAGCATCAGAATTGCTTTAGATAATGAACTATTTTGCTGTATTCTCATGTATTATCTCATGTATTATAGCAAATTTTGTTTATTTCTGCAGATTTTAATTGCACTTATTTAGACTATCTGAGACTATATCTGATATTGTATTTAGACTTTATATTTTATACTGTATTTATAATATTTGTATAAGTAAATTCCTCCAAGTTTTCTGATTCTCATTCGGAAAAGTTCAAGCTGTTTATGTCAAATAATACACAAGCATAATACAAATCAGCAAAAATGAACTGTCATACACAGTACGTTTGACTTAATAAGAGCTCTGCTACAAAAAAAATTTTCATTTCTCTTTTTATGACCCTTGTATCTTGTCGAAGGTCTTCTTGTCGAAATAAGGAAAAGAAAATGACATATTAGTTTATATTACTTTTCAACAGAGATCTAGCTGGTCTAGCTCAGGCAGTCCTATGTGACTGTGCAGGTTATTATATTTCCACAGTTATTATTCCACTCACACTCCGAGGGGTGTGATATTTGTGAGAATGGATTCCGTCAGCCCACATTTTAATACCCACAGAGCACCGAATTTTCAGCTTGCCACTAAGAGGCTTGCTACCTTAAGTGTATATCAAAGGCTCGAAGGGAAAGCATGTTGTAAGAATACAGGCAGCCTCTGGTGCACTTTACTCCCTTGAAATGTAATCAGCTACTAAAAACATTGGAATATTTTCATCTGTAAGTTATTCAGGGCAAAGACTTTCAACTGTCATTCATCCTGAAGTGCTTATGCAACATCACAGCAATCGTTTTAGAGCTCTCGCCCCTATATCATATCGCAAGGAACATCAACAGCTTTGCAAACATGAATCTATATACACTTGTTTAGCAATCAAATCTGTCTGTTCTCTGACTTCACACCAGTACAGTTTGAAATGATCTCCACATCATAATATCTTAGATTTAACTACACTATATAGACATTACAGCAACAGGTACTTTAATGGCATGCAAACACATAGACGTTAATATTGAGTTGCCCCCTTTGCAGTTATAACAGCTTTTGCTCTTCTTGGAAGACTGTCCACAAGATTTTCTGTGGGAATTTATAATAATAATAATAATAATAATACATTTTATTTAAAAGTGCCTTTCACAACTCTCAAGGTCACCTTATAAAAGTTATTTAGAAATAAAAACATCTGTGGATTGTGTTATCCTCAGATGTTCAGGGAGGGCGTTCCACAGTGGAAACCTTAAGCGCAGTTAGTTTAAGTGCATTCTCCACGGATACGGCGGGCCAGCTGAATATCTTCAGGCATGATTGTGACTTTCTTGGCGTGGATGGCGCACAGGTCCGTGTCCTCGAACAGATCCACCAAGTCTCGCCTCACTGGCTTCCTGCAGGGCCAGGTCTCATGCACCAGACCCTGGAGGCCTTCATGGCCAGTTGCTTCCTGGGCGCCTTACCAGCGGTGGATTTGCGGGTGGTCTGCCGTACTAGCAAAGTGAGATGGTGTTTGCCACAAGAAAAATTGTGAAAATAATGGTAAAATATACAATACTATGCATTTCTGTAACCTAACAACGAAAAAGGGAAATATTGTGCCCCATTCATTATGTAGAGCATTTATGAGGTCAGACACTGACGTTGGATAAGAAGGCCAGGATCACAATCTCCGTTCCAGTTTATCCCAGAGATGCTGGATGGGGTTGAGGACAGGACTGTGCTGGACAGTCAAGTTCTTCCACACTGAACTCATCCAGCCATTTCTTTATAGAGCTTACTTTGTGCACTGGTGTACAGTCATGCTGGAATAGAAAAGGTTCTTCCCCAAACTGAGAAGCATGGCGTTTTCCACAATGCCTTGGTTTGCTGAGGCATTAAGATTGTCCTTCAATAAAAGTAACCCTGAAAAACAGGTGTGTCTCCATAATGTATGTCTTCATTTGTTATAGTACAATTTTGGTATATTATGCAATAGAGGCTATAAACATTAAAAACGGCACACAGATCTTTCTGTGTTTTAAACGTTCACATTTAAAAGTCATCAAAAAATGAACACACGTGTAATTGAATATGGGTCTAAATGCTTCTAAGCATCCAAAAATTGATGCAGTTGAATATCCAAATTGGTGCATTACGGTGCATTTTCCCACAACAACCCTTGTTTTCTTTTCTCACTCAGTGCCACGGCTAATGGAGTTCACAGGATCTACTAAGTGGTGTAGCTGCCTTATCCCGCCACCTGTCCTATCAAGATAAATGAGTCCATTTTAAAAGTACCAAAATGCAATTAGTTAATCTGAAGCAGACAAGTGTGCCTTGAATATCGTATCCCCCCTTAATCTCCTAGAGTGTCTAGCTGCATTGCAAGTGTGAGGAACTGAAATTGGCTTTCATTCACTTTGTTCTCTTCCCTGTAACCCTCCATTCTGACTAAGGCTGATTAATCTGCTATCAAATTGTTTTCTTATACTTGGCTAATTACCCAACATCACTCCATTAAACAACCAAGCCATCTCACATTAACAAGGGAGGAGCTCTTAAAAAAGACAAAGATGTT
This sequence comes from Nannopetersius ansorgii, assembly GCA_037974605.1. Lineage (NCBI taxonomy): Eukaryota > Metazoa > Chordata > Actinopteri > Characiformes > Alestidae > Nannopetersius > Nannopetersius ansorgii. The sequence goes on from JBBPDE010000128.1 coordinate 22,620,531, forward strand.
CTTTCATTCTTTGTAAGAACAGCAGAAGTCCCATTGCACACTTGTGTTACACACTTCTGAAGCAGAAGTGCACTGTGAGAGCCAGGGGTATCGCAAGGGGTCACAGACCTGTTGATTTCGTTTCATAAACATATTATTACATTCATTTGGTTCGTTATTTGTAAAGCTTTGTGGGTGTTTGAGTTTGGGAATCACCAGACTTTGCTAAGCACTAGCTCCAAGGACCAGAACTTTTAGTACATGCAGTGACAGTAAAGTTGAAACTAATTACTCAATCCTTCAGCAACTGATTTGTATTCACGTTTTTTTAGGATCTGCTTTTTTAATTGATAATAATTAGGGGTGTCAATTGATAAAAAAAATTATTGAATGAATTACAAGCTACCTGATTAGTTAATCTAAATTAATCACACGCATTCTAGAATGGGGGTGGTTGGTGATAGATGTAGCGTAGTGGTTTCCGGGTGTTAACAGTAGAATAACACCTTCACACTGTTTCCCTGACAATGTAAGTGACAAAATAAACCATTTTGACAGGGAGTTAGTCAGTGGGTCTCAGTTAGATGTGCTCAGTTGGGTCAGAATGCCTGGTCGAGTGTGGCTGGCCACTGGTACTGGGATTGTGCTGTGCTGGCTTGGACTGCTGGATTATTTGCTCCTGAATGCTTTGCGCTGAGGTGATATCCAACAGTATGTCCCATGTCCCCCCAATTAAAAATGCTTCCGACACCCCTGATGTAAAGAGTCACCACGGCATCCGATTAATGAGTGTTGATTTTTTAACACGTTTTTTTTATCTGATGGAAATGTACATGTTAATTCAACACCCCTAATAATAATACATCAGACCCTTGGCCTTGATGACTCCAGTTCAACGGTCCAAAACTGGAATGGGTGCCCTTTTGGTAAAGGTCTTGCAGGCCCAGTACCAACCAGTTTTGCACCGCAGCCACTGGAGAGACATCAAACATGCACATACATTCTTGGGGCAGATTGCTAATTTCAAGCTAGTCTTGTCAGACCTTAGATCTTAACCAATTTCAGTGCAAACATCCCTTAAGAACTTGGCAATTAATTGCACCACAGCACATTAATGGGATAAGGTTTGATGTATGGTTACAAAGTGAGGCTGTGGTTTACCCAGACAACACGGGCTCTTTGAATGCTTCAGGCAGATTCACAGCAAGTGACTTTCAAAGCATGTGCCCATAGAGCAATAAATACTTTTGTCTCAGTTGCTCTGTACACAAACCGATGCTGTATAGCACGGATATATGACTACGTTTGTTCCGGGAATTATGTGATATGATCTGCTTGCCCTCGATTGTCTAGCATAAATGTGTCAGGCTGGCCAGGACCAAAACCGATAACTCGTTTTTATGTTGGCTGATTTGTGTAATTATTTTATGATGTGAATAATAGGAGCCAGTGAACTACCCGCACAATGCATGTGAATAGGGCATGTACAAGACTGTTTCTGTGGGGTATCCCATATTGAGGACAATCAGGTTTTTTCCATCGAAATCTTCTCAGCAAAACGTTCATTTTGAATTCTTCTGTTTTGTGATGTCACAAAAAGATGTGGCGGGGTGGGTTTTTAATTAATCTCTCACTAAGGGGGTCCCCTAAGTGGAGGTGCATGTGCATTTAAGGCCGTTACTGGTGTATACACCAGTCGACTATTTTTAAGTGGTCTAAGACCATAAAAGCTGCCAGACAACGCCACTCAAGGACTTTCACCTTAAGATCTGCTATA
>JBBPDE010000128.1:22622386-22632994 GCA_037974605.1 Nannopetersius ansorgii
ACAGGTACAGTTGTGAGAACAGCAAAATAAGCAGCGTTACAGTTACACTGTGTGTGTGTGTGTGTGTGTGTGTGTGTGTCTGTGTGTGTGTGTGTGTGTGTGTGTGTGTGTGTGTGTGTGTGGCCAGACTCTTTTTTGGAGATGGTGTCTTTTGTACCTGAATGTGGCCCAGCTCTAAGGCAACTCCACACTATAGTTTTGTTAATCAAATAGTAGAGTCATGACTTCTAGTACAGCAGACGCCCAAGGATACGGGACAGATTATTGGAATTCAATCAGCCCATAATTAAATATTCCAACCCTCTTGACAATCAGACTTGCACAGGGCCGCCTCACGCTCTTCACAGGAGCTCATTTGCATCGTCTCCAGAAATTCCATGGTCAACACAACATTATTAATTTGCAGCTGGCACTGGCAGGGGAAACTCGACAGCCAAGTTACAGCTCATGGCTCCATAAACAGAGCGGAGGGGCTAATGACAGAGGTCGAAATTTTAAGTCACACATACATATGAGCACTCAGGAGATGCTGCTTCTCTCATTTTAACTTTGTGACATCGCTGTCGTCAGGAACCTTTTTATTCTGGAAATGGTAGCTTTACTTTATGTTGCATTTATATTATAACAGTAAACTGATGAGAACAAACCAGATGTTCCAGATTTCTCAACAGAGTAGTGATGAACAATGTGTACTTTTCCTGTTTTCAGTAAATGCATTCATTTAATGAACCCTGTGAACATGGACAGCTCCCATATGGTACATATCCCACAGTTTAATGCACTAGTAAAGTAGTAAAGAAATATTGTGAAGAGCATCTGTGACTAACTCCCCCAAGAAGATTTCCACACCTGAACATCTTAACAAGCGCTTTTGCTGAATTTATAAATCACAAATGTGTACCTAATTCACTTTATGATGGTCACTGAATGGTCAGCGCTGAAGTCCAGATGTGTCTGGTCAAGTATACCGCAGCCAAGCTTTAATGAAAATACATTATTATTTTGAGAAGCATTTTAATGTATTCAAAACACTTCGTAGGACAGAATATTGAACAATATTTACGTGGCTGTATGCCACTGTTGAACTGTAGCTGTTTAACCCCAGCTCTGGTGCAATGCATGGAGAGAAAAAACGTTCACCAAACTGAAAAATAAATGCTCATGAATTGCGCATGGCTTGGGGATAGGATTCTGGTTAAATATTTTAACCTGCATAAAACCTTATAAAGATAATATGAAAGTTCTTTAAACTTCAAAAAGGTTCTTCACATACATCTTTTACAAAAATGGGTCTTTGAAGAAATATCCATTATATGGTCCTTTAGGGATCCAAAAGCATGTCCTCCATTGCACTGCTGTAGAATCAAACCTTTAAGGGAACATTTAACTTGGTTTACTTTTATTTTTTATGTTATATTTACTCTAACTCTAACACATGGTTTGCATTTGAAAATCTCAGTTGGTCAGTTTGTCATGAAGTTATCACACAATGTAAAGAGCAGCTAGTATGTTGAATAGCTAAAAAAATAAAATAAGATAATTGAAAGTTGAAAATAAGATATTCTGTGTATTTGTATATAGTGTATTTGAGTGTGTGTGTGTGTGTGTGTGTGTGTGTGTGTGTGTGTGTGTGTGTGTGCGTGCATGTGTGTGTGAGGGAGAGAGAAAGTGCATTTCCTCAGGGTCTTTCTACCTGGAGGTTTAATCACTGTCAGAAATTTACAGTAGGGAAGCCAAGTTGGACAGTAACAAAGTACATAGACTTCATTACTGTACCTCAGTAGCTTTTTCAAGTACCTAACTTTCAAAAGTATTTTCGCTATGCTTGCGACCTTTCACTTCAGTACATTTCATTTTAAAATATATCATTTTCACTCCACTACTTTCTGCAAAGTACTGTGAATGAAAAACCTTCCATGACACCTGGAAACATATTACGCTCTTTCACAAGTAAGTCAAAGCATAATGAGACCTGGGTAACTCTGATCATTGAAACTGTGTTGGGCATTTTAAATCAGATCATGGTAGGATTTCCTTCACTGAAGACACAAGAGAAGAAATGGTGGATTGTAAGATAATCTCACAATAGTTTTACTTTTAATACTTTAGTACATGTCAAGTACTTTTGTATTTTACCTTAGATAAAAATATGAATAGAGCACTTTTATGTCCGTCATACTTTAACAAGGGTATCTCTCAAGCACTGGATTCTGTCCATCACTTTAGCTGGCCTTGCATCACCGTTGGACCTCAGGCTGACTGTGTGAACCCTCAGAGTCCTGCGAATCCTTGACGTGCCTCTAAAAGATGAATTAGTTCAGGAAAAATGTTTTTGGCTACCTGCTGCGACCAGTCAGATGCGCCACCCATCTTTTTTAGCTGAAAAGAAAACAAATTAAATAGCAGAAATGCATGGCACTGTGGCGGTGTTTACCCTGCGCATACACACAAACACAAGCTTTAATACATGTCAGTGTAAGTCACGTTTGTGTGTGTACACTGCATAATGCATCAAGTGTATTGCCGCACTGTATTCATTCTAAAGGCTTTTATGGGTGAGAGCAGTACATCTCTCAATATTCCAATATTAATGTAATCAGTCCCAGCATGTGTTTATAAAAGCCCAGTTTGACCCAATTACTCTGTATGGGCTTGAAAGCGTGGCTGCAAAGCTTTAGACATCATGTACTTTCCATACCAGTTCCTCAATGTGCAAAGGTAGAAACAGAAAAAAAAAGGTCAGAAACCCCGAACATGATACTGAAATTCTGTTTTAGCAACGTGATTCTTCTTTCACATATTTAATTTATTCTTAAAATATTTCATAATAAAAAAGTAGTTCATGTAAATGATTTCTAAGACTTTCTTAACTCTCTCTGTATGTGTCAGCACTCGGATGGCAGCACTGTGCAAACAAACACAAGCACAAAAATAAATTAGATAAAATCCATAGAGAAATGACTCCGTATTTTTTTTTTCTACACCTTTACAATACAATAGCAAATAGCGATTTCCATGGCTCTGCATACTAAAGTGGCATATAAAGTTCAGTTCTCGGTGATCGATCATTTCTTTTTCTCCCTCCATGTTCTGTCCCTTTTTTTGTTCGTCTGTTTAGTACAGAAGAAGAAGGAGAAGAAGTGGCGGTCATGGTTTTTTTTCAGGTTTTTTTTGTTTTTTTTTTGTAATGGGTCTAAAAGGAGAGGTGCTACTGGTGGAGGAGAAGAGCAGGAAAGACCAGCATGAAACAGAGCTTATTATCCACATTCTATCACTGCCATTTCCACCACGTTATTCATGTTAAATAAGGTTCTCTACAAAGATACAACATATAAAACTGTTAAATATATAACTGTAGGCCTTTCAAAATACATTTAATGACTTTTTTTTCCTCTTCTGGCAATCGGAAATGACAATTTTTTTTCAATTTTTTTTTCAATATCAATATTTGCTTTGTGTCTGATGATGATCAGCGCTGTACTCTTTAACAAATGTTGCTACTGAAAAATGCAAATCTGATTTTCTTTATACACATACATATGTATACAGTACCTATATTTCCAGTTTCAAAATACAGTCGCAGGTTCAGCCCGAGAGAAAAAAAAACAAACAAACAAACAAAAAAAAGAACCTCTGCAAAGTATTAAAGGTACCCTTCTGACTTCTTTTGTTCTTTGACCTGCGTGGTCAGTTCGTTTGCACAGATCGATCCTCTTGTGTCAGTGCTTTTACATACGTGGACATTGATGTGTGGTGACAGGGCTTTCTGTGGATTTGCAGTTCATTTTCTTCACTCAGTACATCCTCTCTGAACTCCCTTCGTTAAAGTGTGTTATTTGTTTGCTAGTTTGTTTGTTTGTTTGTTTGATATTCTTCCTCTTTGGTCTGTAAAAATTGTTCAGAGTGCCAAAGGTGTACTCCAGAAGAAGGCCTATTCACAGAGCGGGCAGTTCCATTAAGGGTCATCACAGTCTCAGGTTGTGGCAGAAGCTCCGGTCCTGTCACGAGAAAACAAAAAGAAGGCTGCGGTGGACGTCCAGTTAGTCCAGAAAAGGTCCCACCCACCACAGTCTGGGAGGCTCTCCTGTGCTTCGTGTGAGGCGCAGTTTGGACGCAAGTCCTCCGTGGCACTAGGGGGCGCTGCCCATTTACAAAGCAGAGATACAGACAGGCAGTCAGACGCAGATGTTGAGCTGATGACGGACAGCGAGTTATCTACAGCAGGTGGGCAGGAGCAAAGGGCCGCTCTCCACACCTCTGGAACTTCTGCCACTGTTAGGAGACCTGTAGATGAAAACGTAAAAACATAAACATTTTAGAGAAATCCCTATCAATACTACTTGCATTTCAAAGTGAAGTCAGGTTGCACTCACAAATGCAAGCCTTTGTAGAAAACTTTTTCAATAAACATGAGTTTAAACAATATGTATTTATGCATAAGCTATTGTTAGGATAGACAAGATATAATTTTATTTTTCCTGTGAAATAAAACTAACTTTAAAAGGGGCAAATGGTCCCTGTCACTAACAACCCACCTAAATTCAATTAACAACACAAGTACCACTTGCTAGCACTGCATTTTAAACTCCGTGTTATATAGCAAATACAGTCTGCTTTTAATCATTTATAAGGTTCTAGAAAGAGTGAGCACAAGATCCGAAGATGGGGTCCAGATCCTGAAATTCATCCGACGCCACAACAAAACCAGAGATTGCTCAGTTAAAAAAAATCAGTGTACTAGGCTATTTAAATGTATGGCCTTGTTCTTCTGGCATGAAAAGCCTTACATGCTCCTTGCATCTGCCTTCTCAGTATCTGATCTCTGCCTGTTGCTCTGGACATTTTGAATTTTGACGTTTACATGGATCTTCTGGTTTTGACTTTGCCTGTTTATTGAATTATTTCCACTGCCCTACGGATTAAGCCAATTATGTCCTCTTGGGCTCATAGCCATGGACAGCTGTGGCATGTAAATATATTTTTGTTGTTGCCAAAATCCTTGAAATATTGACTGAAACATCTAAAGGCCCTCTGGACAAACATGAGCAAACACCAGCATTTGGTTGGTGCATCACACCCACATTTTAAGATTGAAATACTTTAGAATGCTAACCAAGGTTGTGGGGGCAGCGTATGGAAGTCATTGATTATTGATCACTGTTTTAGTAGTTACTAAACATCACATCTTTTAAAACTAATAATGTAATAAATTCTACACGTTCTAATGCTATTATGCCGATTTCTCAGTTTGGTCTGTAAAGGATCTCAAAGCTAGTAGCGGCTGCTATATAAGAATACATTTGTGGGCGGAGCATGAATAGGTAAATTGTGTATTGTTAGCAATAGTTGGATGCCAAGGATACTGAAGCCTTGTTTTATTTTAACTATCACTTCAAACATGTTGCTTTAAAGAGGTGTCAGACCGTTTTTTTTTTCTATCAGGTACAACCAAATGGGACCTGGTCCTATTTGGAGCTGTCTCTGCCATCTGGATAATGTGTGGTCCTCTGCCAAATGAGATAAGGGCACCAAGTGCTTCCAAGATGGCAAATGCTTATAATTTATAACAATAAACTCTTGACAACTGCACAGGGACCATCCTGGCATCCAAGAGGCAAGTACCGGATTAAAAAACGAGCATGGCCAGCGATAAAGCAGCAGGGACGGAGCAATCACAATCTAAATGAACCCCAATTTAATAGGCTAATGCCCGAGTCTTGGGCACGAATGGGATGGGACAACCCCAGAGGACTGAGGCCATAGATGAGGCCACGTCATTTCTAATACATTGCTGTAGCTCTCAGGTAATTAAGCTCACCACGGAAACACTGCTTTACTGTCAGTACACAGCCCTTCATTACTTCCAGCTTCGAGAGTCCTTCTAGCCGCCGGCAATTTACAATGAGTAATTGCCGTATCTGTGAATTTACGTGAGCACTGACAAAAAAAAAAGTTGTATTTATTGTAGCCATTGTGGAATTAGAAATTAATTTTAGACTGTGGCAGCAAGGGATCATTATAACTACCCTATCTTATAGCTTACAGCTGTTCTGTGAGCTGCTAAATTATATATGTTCCTCACTTACATCCAGTTCAGTGAGGGATGCAGCACATCCACCCATGGAACAATGAACATGAGCAATATTCTTAGTAAACTGCATATAATATGGGAGCAGAGCATGTTGAATTTTCTATTTAAGACCTAACGAGAGTTAAGGAGGCTTTTTGACTGCGCAGACACGCAGCCATTTGTAGCACATTAACAAGCGAGCGATGCGACCCAGACAGGAAGACGATGGGCTTCCCCTGAGTACGGTGTCATGCCAAGACACAAATTCAGTTTATTCAAAATGCCAGAGACTGTCCTGCTGCTGGGGCCTTCTGAGTACCATAATCAATAAATATTGATCTTTTCAATCAGGCTCCTCTTTTGAGCAAGACAAACAACAAGCAAAAAATACCCAGCCGGCTTTTCCAAAAATTTTGCATGGCATGTGTGGGAGGTTTTGGATCCGCAGAGAGGCGGAGGACAGGGTTAGGTGTGTGTGTGTGAGAACAGGCACACACTCTCACAAGTGAGGAGAGAAACTGTTATTTACAGCGCATATGGAGTTTTTCACCTAGGTGTTCCACATGGTAAACAAGCACAGTGGACCATATGGCCTCGAGCTGACATTTTGCCTGATTGAACTCGCATGGCTCCACATCTTTAAATGTCACAGAACGCCAGCCTGTCTAACCACTCTTTTTTTGGTTAGCCATGTTTTATTTAGTTTCTTAAATGAATATAATACGTTTATATATCGTATTTTTTTTTATACACATGTATGAATAGTGCAGGATATACACAGCACTGTGTCATCCCTGTAACGTGCTTTGAATCACCCTGTTGGTGCAAAAATACTATTTAATCCCTGTGTTTTCTTTGCTGTATTGAGTAGATTCAATTATAGAACAAATGGTTTACTGTGACAGGCTGCAAGGTGCCTAGATAAAGGTGTTCAAAACACTCAGCATTCAGCACCACCAGTACACTGATCACTGCCCTGAGCATCTGGAAACACCTGCACCTGTTTCTTCACTGGTTCAGGCCTTAAGGTGGCTTGTAATGCTTGGAAATTTAAATGTCCAAGTTGTGTGACTAATGAAGGGTTATCTTATCTTTTTCATGTCACTCCATGTCATAAAAAAGAGCTCATTCTCAAACCTACCCAGTATCATAGTATTAACATATAATTATCCATGATTTATTTGTGTTATTTTGTTTTTGATTGAATTGTAACAAATAGTTGCACACACCTTTTGTTGCTCTTAATGTGACATAAGGAGACTGGATTTCTACCTTCCTAATTGAAAGCAATCACAAATAAGTAGGTTTACATCATAGATGGTACAGCAGATAACTGATAAATGAACTGAAGATTGTCACTTTGCTATTTGTTATTTGAACATATCTTGTCTTTCAAAGACAAGGTGACTTGAGAAATTGTAAAGGAATGGCTAGGATTGGAGGGGTTTGCTTTATCAAAACATAACAAAACATTTTTATAGCCTAATATCAACATCCAACATTAAGTAACTTTTTTGCCCAAGTTTTAAATGGTTTGTTTAAAACAGTTTTGAAACATCTAAAAGGTTAACAAAGCATGTAGCTTCATAATGCTAATTATAGAAATGGATACCAACACAACGGATACATAAGTATTCAAATTACTATTGGTGTAAATAAAACATTTAGTCCAGCATTACTGTATACATATGGCAATACTGACACGATGCAAAAGACAGATGGTGTGAAAACATCTGGATTACAAGGTTTTCATATGACTGTAGTATAAAAGTCCAGTATTCATTATATTTTTTCTGTCAACGGAGTGAGTGGCCGTGAAAGCACAGGCAGTGTTGAGAATATACGAAACGTTAGGTAGCATCTGTCAGCAGGAATGATGCTCCTGACACATCAGCAGTCTGTGTGTGTTTCAAAGATTCTTGCAGCTGGCTGTGCTGTTACTTCCCCATGAGGAAGACTAATGCAGGCAGTTTTCTTAATCAAGCTTTTCATGTTGCATTTCCCATAGACATCAAAGGCTTTCCCCCGCTGTGTCTAAATATGTAAAAGAAAACTGCAACCAAAAAAAATCAATAAATCAATAAAAAATGTTGAAAACAACATTGGATAATAGCAGTAGCGTCATATCCTTAGATGTAATCCAAATGCTAATAATTTAACCGATGAATCCAAAATAGTAATAGTGCTAATTGGTGGTCTGTTTTCTAATGCTGTTCTCTAAAACCAAGCTGTGCATCCTGCTGGAGTGGGACTCCAGAGAACGAGGGTCAATAACAGGAGCAGAAATAACACAATGTGATTTGATTGCATGGGTGAGAGTGCTGTGGAGAAAAAAAAACACTGATGCTGAGAATTTTTGCACAACTCAAAGTTTCCTAACAATAGAAATGTAGGACGGGCAGTTTTATTTCCAGCGCTTGTGTTACTAGGCCACTTAATGATGATATCAGTTTGCTAGATCTGTGTCAGGATTTTTTTAGTGCTGCAACACTGATGGCTGTATATGCCAGTAATTATCACCACAGTGCAAGTTCTCACTTGCATACGACTGACTTGGCCTTTCAGGACTTTAAAGACACGTTAACACATGATTTTAACAGCACCAAAATCAATGGGATTGCATTTTTTTCCTATACACCTGGGGTTGTGGGACTTAGGACAAAAGGGACAGCTATCATCACACAATCTATTCTCCTCTAATTCATAAATAGATACAATTTTTTCTGCTAACATTTCTCTAAATTAGAGTCTGGAGTTGTACCTTGTTGACAATGCCCACTGTCATATGTTGTTGTAGTAGTAGCTGTTGCTGTTTGTGATGGGATCTGCTCTGGACCAGTGGCTGATTTTTGTCTGTCAGGTTCACCAATGTGTTCCGCCATGTTTTAGGTGGGAGTGCGATTTGAGCAGGGAGATTCCATTCACGTCATAGAGCCTGTAATCACAAGGGGGAATGGGGGGAAGGGGGGTGTTGGCAGGTTTATGATCAGTAGCGAAGCATTGAATAAATCAAAGCTGACCCTGACGGTGAAGGAACTTTTTTGGCTAAACCAACTGAGGCTGTTGTATATAACTGCTGTTTACCTGGGAAAGCAATATGACAGCAGTGTTTTGACAGCAGCGGTAAAAAAAGTAGACAAATAAGTAAGGTTCAACAGCAACGTGTCTCTTTTCATGCAGGTTGTTTTTCCCTCCATCTCTTGGCTCCCGGGATGCTTGGCAGCAGTGAATGGGAGGCTGGCTGGGTAATAAAGCAGCAAACTTGTACAGGTTCCCTGCTTTGTTCAGGCTAAACAGTCAGTTTTGTCGTTAAGAATCAACTGAATGGAGTTGCACTATGGAGAGTGCAATATTACAAAGTACTGCAAACCAATTAGAGGCATTCAACAAGCCAAATGCACATGTTTTTACTGGAAACCTTCTTCAAAGTCTTGATTATGTTGGCTGGAGTTTGTTTAGCACAGCCTAAATATAACTCGCCCTGAGCACACTGCGGAGGATGCCGTGCCCGAGATTATCTCTGCAGTGTTTTCTTTTGACTCAAAATGGAGGCACTGGGGCTGGACTGCTGACTTGGCTCTACCAGATGAGAGCTGGCAGAGGGAGCTAATGGTTTGCAGCGACCGGCACTGTTTGCATGGAAAAGCAGCTGTCGTCTCCACGGCGTTTCTGTTCAACCTGGGGTTGGGATGTGTCCTGCAGTGCCAAGTAGGCCCAATGGGATCAATTACACAGGCCTCAGCATCCACACTAGCACTGCTGGGGTATCCGCCATCCATGGGCTTTACCACCGACCCAGAACTCTCTACCAGCTGGCTTCACACTCAACTTTTTTAACAGACTTGTGGATAGGTTTGCATAGGCATTCGTGCCACAGTTTGGCATGAATTTAATTTCAATGTATCCCTTGCTTATGAACAAATGCTCCATCAGTGAGCAAACTAGTAGATCAGGTTAAGGCTTTAGGTTAAGGGTATGGGTAAGGTTAATTCAACTGAATTTATATTAAGGGGAATTTCAGGACAAGCAAGGTGACCTTCTACAGTACAGCACTGTCTATTTTACTCTCACTTAAGAGATTTGATGAGACAAAACATGTTTGGTGTCTGTGGTTTGATTTGTTTCTTTATACTGTTTGTACTGGTTGTACTGTCTATAATATTTACACAAACACAATTTACACAATTATACAAATTTTTTTCCAACGTCCATTTTACTGATATTTATATATATTGTACAGAGCTATATATATTGAAATGGCAAAGTTCACTGTAGAACCTGAACTTTTCCATTTCGTCTCGCTGTATACTTGTATGAGGTTGAGATGGTAAAGTTCACTTTGACATTGGCTGAGAAAAATCTTCAAGGTCCTAAGTAGAATCATCTGGGCCCCCTGCTTTGCCTGTTTACTCTCTATGTGTCTGGATATTGCTCTCAGGGCAGGCCACCCCAGTCTCTAGCACGAGTCTCTAGTAAACGTTTTCCATTATGTTATTATGTATTGAATATATATATATATATATATATATATATATGTG
>JBBPDE010000128.1:22691199-22702580 GCA_037974605.1 Nannopetersius ansorgii
GTAGTTTATCAGGTCTTGTACAGTTGTTAGTCTTGTACAGTTGTTAGTCTTGTACAGTTGTTAGTCTTGTACAGTTGCTTTTTTCTTGTCGTTTATTTATCTTTTTTTTCTCTCTGACATCCCACTTCTTTATACAAGTGAATAATCTCCTCTAGCCATTTTAAAGGCTAATGAGAAAGAATTGTGAGGCAGCTGAGGTGTGTGTAGGCATTTGTTTGTGTGAATGTCAGTGTCTCTTTGAGAGCTTTTGTTGGAAGCACATAGCTGCAAGTGTTTAGATTCAAATGGGAAGGATGGACATAGTAAAAGGTGCACAAAAGTACGCAGGGGATAAATTATAAAACTGACAGTTTTAACGTTAAACTTGGTATTGGAGGATTTTGTTCAGTTTTATCTTGAATAACTTTCCTATTTTTCCTTGTACTATAAATGAATTACTTGACTAAAAATTCAACAAAAAAATCTTCTCTGATATTTTCTCTGTGTATGATTTATTTTAAGCAGTTTTTTTTTAAATACAATAAATAACATTTACATGTAGTTTAATTCAACATTGATTATGAAAACAAAGGATTGAACTTGAGAATCACATGAGAATATGTAATGGCTAATCTATTTATCTTCCAAAAAGACTTGATCATAGGCATAAGTACTACAGTGAAGGATAGTTCTTCCTGTCATATGTGCATAAACAGAGTGTTTTGTTTACGCATATATGACTGGATGAATAAAAACTGAATCTCTTTTGAATCTAAATCGTACCAAAATAATAGAATTAAATCATAGTGAAATTTTAAATTTCATGCAGGACTGAATTTGTCCCTAAAGAATCAGAATCGACACGTTGTGAGGTCAGATATTTGCACCCACGGAGTCTTAATCACCCTTTGGCCTGTCCGAATCGCTGGTGAGAGGTCCATGAGGCTATTCACGAGCCTTCATCAGCATGCAGGGGGCAAGACAGCCCGACTTCAGAGATTGAATGCCGCCTCGAAACGGTCTGTCTTTAATCTCACTCTCATTCAGCTGGCCGAGGCCATTCGGGCTTCAGCTGGGTGATAAAGACAGCCCACATCCTCTCTCTCTCTCTCTCTCTCTTTCTTCTCTCCCTCACATCTCACAGCTCCCCCCTAATAACCATGCTAGTCTAACACCAGAGACATTATTAGAATAGTCCGTGTTGAAGTAGCAACAAACATGAAGAAAAGTACATGGGTCGGATCAGTGTACAGAAACTGAATAGTACTGGAGAAAACTGTATAATGCAGTGCATAGAGGCCCTGCACTCCAAAAGCACGAAGCAGCCGTCCTTTAAAGCTATATTACATATGAACGCAGTGCTTTTGAGTGTCAGCACTCTGCTGTGGAATTTCAAGCAGCAAGGCGGCATTAATAAAAAATACTGCACGTTTGCCATGAGTGACCTATCTAATTACACCTCTGAAGCGTTTCATAAAGGCGCCACCCGGGCGCTTTATCCGATTGCCGGCGGGGTTCATGACGTTCGAAAGTGGTGGGGAATGACACAGTACAACCAAGAACTTCACATTTTCAAAGGCAGTCTGTTGTCTTGTCATTCTTCTTTGCACATTGTAACCTAAGGCTGGCAGTTCATCAAACGCTACCCTAATCCTTCTCCCGTCTCTCGCAGCCGCCTGCAATCAGCTCCACAAAGCAGCCCTAATCATGCCAATGATGACTTTGACAACTGACTGCAATGACAATGAACGACACACTGCCAACAGAACAGAAGTCATCTCATGTTGCACGACTATTTCCAGCCACTTCAATAACGAGCCTGCAAACTACCCCCCTCTTTCATTTGCCACCACCACTCCCCTCCACCCAGGGATGTGCAAATTGGGAGTTTCTGCCCCCCTATCATCCATCTCTGTACTGCAATACTCATGCAAAAGACAAGCTCTAATGATGACCACGTGAGCCTGTGTGTTATAAGTGATTTTATCCTGATTAAGAGGTGCTGTTAGTTGAGTAAAACTAAATTAACTGAGCAGGAAATCACAGTGTCAAAACACAAACAGCTCAACGCAATATACAATTCTTCCACCAGGCTATGGTTGCTCATAGTTGTTTTTTTTATAAACCTGGCACAAGAATACAATGTAATCGATGGGTACAGTCTCAGGTGTGTATGTTGCGCCACCAAACAGAAACAGGCAAGATTGGAATGAGTGCATTTTTGCTTCAAGCAAGCACATGACAATCAGGAAATTTCTCAATATGATCAGATCAATCTTTTTTTATGATGTATATTACACAAGACCACTGCATGAATTTGCTGTGTATTTAAATTCTGCTGCTACACCTCTACCAAAATTCCATAGTATAAAAATGCTGGGCCGAATATCCAGTTCATTCCTACTTGCTATGTAGCACTTTATTTAATTCATCAACTAATGTTTTGTGTAAAAATGTAAATGTCAGTTTGGCCTATTAAAACTAAATAATGATCATCTTAAACATCTTTTTTAATTAATTTGCAACTGACTTTGGTTCATTTAGCCAATACAATGCAATTTTTGGGTATCCGACAACAACAAAAACAACAACAATAATAATAATAATAATAATAATAATAATAATAATAATACATTGGAATCAGCCATAGAAATTCCACCTCTAGTGTGTACTCATATACAATGACTCAGTCTGTCAGAGTTTAAAATTGCAAATATCAATTTTGTAGTCATTTTAAAACAATCTTCAATCATAGGTACCTTAAAGATTTATGGTAGAAGGGTGGGAAAAGGGAAGGGTGGAACTGCTGTGGAATCTTTCAGCCCCAGCAGTGGGGTGCAGTCATTAGCTTTGAAGCACAGGCCTCTCATCTCTGCTTGGGCTGGCGGGACAGTAAAAGGCCGAGCTAGAAACTGTCATCATTAGGGCAAGTCCTTCCTAACTTTAAGCCCAAAATCAGTTGGGTACTTCCACGCCTGCCAGTCAAGCAGACATGGTGGCTGTAGGCGCTCTTAGAAAGCGCCACATGCTCCTAGGCACTTCAACTGCCCAAGCCGCTGCAGCATTAAGAAACAAGATATATCACCCGTTATATTTCACAAATAAGGCTCACATGGAATTTGGTTGGCCATTTGCTCATGAATACCCAACAACTGCAATGAATATGTATGTGGGCGGTAAAGCGGCAGTATCAGTGCTGAGATTTATGACTTTGCATGGGACATAATTACAAAAACAAGACACAAGCTGGCCACTGGCGACAAAATGGGGGGCTCAATATATTCAAGCCATCAACTAGAGCAGAATTTGTAACAAATTCTATGATGACTATGATTAATATTCTCAGGTAATTTATTTATGACCGAAATTAGGCAGGGGAACATGGGTCTAGTGGTGTGCACAGAAAGGTATGGACTTTGCAAAGAAGACAAATGAATCGCTTTGATCTGAAGTGAGCAGAGTTGAGAGGTTTCAAACAGTTGCTTTGATTTAGAATTTCCACATTTTGTTTTTTCCTACCCATGATTTAAATGATTTTCACTCTCATATCCAGCAATAAAAGCTGTGATAAAAGTTCACTACACACAAAGCTGATGTAACCTACAGTCATAGCAGGGACCTGGCCCATATTCCAGTTTGAAAGGGGTGGAATCCATTATGTTTTTTTTTAGGCTGTCCAATTGGAAAGATCCTACTTTAATGTCCCAGACACAATTATTTTGATTGTACATTTTTATATTTTTATAAGGACACAAAAGTAATAAAAAACCCTATAATTTTATATTAAATTAAAACTGTATTTTACTTTTTTAATGGTTACGATTCCACGCTACACACTGCAAATCTATACAGTACATTTTGTATATATATTATATATAATGGGGTATAAACCATTTTTTGTTTGACTCTCTGCAGGACTATAATCTCACAAAGGCATCCTTTTAACCTACATCCCTGCTTGCCTGCTATTATTAGAATGTGCAATCTGCAATTTTAGTTTTTCCACACAATGAAATTCTCCCCTAAGCCCTTTCTCCAATAATGCATAGCAGGACTGAGTGCATTATACACAGAATTGTAGACAGTATGGTGTGAAAATGCAGTGCTTAATATGTAGTGGCTTGGTAACTAAGTGGCTCCTGCTAAGAATTAACATTAGTCTGTGGTCACCTTCTTTTTTTCTTCACCATGCCCAGTAAGTAACCCAGCCTAGTGAAAAATTGAACATATGAGGATATTGAACTGAAAATGCATAAATGATTCCAGTGTGGTACCAAAGAAAGAAAGGAACAATGGATCAATTTTCTGGTATGCAACATTCAGTCTTAAAGCCTCAACTCTAAAGCCTCAACAATGTGTGTGCTGTTCTGCTGTGCAAAAGAAAGCCTAGAGCGTACATCACACAAAAAAAAATCAAATTTTCACCGATCACCCTGTGGTGTCTGGCACCAAGACAGTAGCTGCATATTCTTGTAAATAGTGAGGTGGGGCCTCCATGGATCGTCGCCCAGCATATCCCACAGATGCTTGATCGAAATGATATCCAGGCAATTTGGAGGAGCAGTTCCACCATTTCTGAACAATTTCTGAACAATTTCTGCAGTGTGTTGCCATTAAGTGGTGTACTTGGTCTGCAACCATGTTTAGATAGGAAGTACAGGTAAGGTAACGTTCACATGAATGTTCAGACCCTAGGCTGCCCACCAGAACGTTGCCCAGACTGCCTCCACCAGCTTGCCTTTTTCCTATAGTGCAACCACTGTTTATCATGAACCTGCCATTTTAAAGAAGATCTGACCTGTCTTGCATCAGTTTGGCCTTTGTCAAATAGACTCAGATCATTATGCTTGTCCATTTTTACTGCTTTCAGAATATTTGGCTACAGTCTTACGAAAAAAGGTCCCAAAAATAGTCCTTTGAAGTTAAAGGACAGTAAACGAATCATTTTTGTCTCAGTCAAATATCGTTCAGTAGGTGATTCAGGAATGGATGGGACCGTTTTTTTTTGTAAATTTACAAGTGTGAAGGAGTTCGAGAGTTCAATAACTTGCCTGACATTTTCGCTCTTCACCGTGTCAGTCCAAATATATCAGTGGTTGCTTTATTTTAGGAGAATTGTGGGGGTTATATTGGGTCAATTGATGGACTTGCCTTTAACAGTAAATGCTGGACGTAACAAAAATGGTTTAAAAGGTAATGTAGAATTTTTCCACCGCTGTCTTGGATGTTTCATCAGAGTGTCACTTTCCTGAGCTGAATCGTATATGATTATTGCTGTGCTGGTGCAGTTTGGCTATGCTGCTTTGTGCTTCAGTGGCACCTACATTTCCTTGACATTCAGATTTTAGCTCCTGCCTTGCTCAGCTCCTGCTTCAGAGTCCCTTATATTTATCACCTCATGAAATTCGTTCCACAAAAATACCTTATATGTGATAGATATCCTGCCCCTGTGTGTGAATCCAGCTTGGGCTGTTCAACGCTTGCTGTGTAAAAGTATGGCCATCTCTTTGCCTCCGCTCTAGTGCAGAGCCTGTTTGTGTGGGCCGTTTGATAAGAGAGGGCTTCCAGCTCCCACTTTGCGGCCTTCTGTAGCACATGCAGCCTAGACTGATAAAGCTGATGGAACCTCCTACAGTCACAGTGACAACAAACACACACCAGCAGCTGCAACGGCATAGGTAAGCACAAACATATCCCAGCACATTTCAGTGATGAATCTACAAGAGGGCTGCACTATATACTGTTTGTTAATTGACCTGTCTGTGCTCTGCCCATAGCTGTGTTTCATCATAGCTACAGGGAGTCTGCAGGTATTCAGGCTGTAGGATCTTACTCTTCTTATTGACTTTATTTTCTTTCTTCTCCATTTCGAATCATTTAGTGGGAAGGGTTTATTGTGGACACATATGGACAAATATGGACTAAATAACTAAACACTGTGGGAAGCATTTACACACACACACACACGCACACACGCACACACACATGAATTCAGGTGGTCCCTTACTTCCAGTGAAGCGCAATCTTAATGCTTCATCCTCATAGACGTTTTGGACAACACCATGCTTCCAAGTTTATGGACACAGTTTGGGGAAGATCCTTTTCTATTCCCGCATGACTATGTCCCAGTGTACAAAGCAAAGTCCATTAAGACATGGTGGCGGTAATACACTGAAAAGTTGTATAAAACGAAGAAGAAGAAGCTGCTGCAGCATGTAGCCTGCTGCTCTGTGTCTTGTCGTCATATTTTAGGGTTTAACCCCCTCGTCCCCCATTTTCACCCGTTATCTCGTTTATTTAGTATTTGTAATCTGTGCCCTGTCTAAACATGTGTGTAGAGAGAGTTATTTTAAGTTTCTTTTGTGTACGAGTGTTTGTTTTCACTTGCCAAACGCTGCTAATGCTAACTGTTAATGCTAATGGATTTTTAAGCAATAAAGTTTTCTGATTCTAATTATTTATTTACCTTTGCATTTCCTTTAAAGGGTGCATTAAATTGAGTTTAACATGAAATTAAAGTGTTCTGGGAGCATATTTGAGGGCATATTTAAGGTTTTAACACTATAAAAATAGGCATTAAGGCATTTTTTTTCATTATACGCTGGTGCTCTTGGAACATAACCCCCACGTGCCATGATATACATTTTTATAAAGCCACATACTCTATAAGTATAAATATTTTTTATTCAGCATAACACACACTGTGGTGTATTAAGTAAAACTAAATAGCAATAATTATGCTCAGAAAAGCTTATGTGAAGATGTATGTTTTATGATAACAATGGATATCGTATGCAAATCAGGTGTGGAGATGCTAAATTGCCCCTCGCTGTGACTGTATTTTTGTCTGTGTATCTGCCCTGCGGTGGACTGGCAACCTGTCTGACTGTGGACAGACCTGCCTGCCGGTGTTTCTCCAACTGTTCTTCTATGAACACTATTGTGACTGATTGTGACTATTGTCATAGCTCTATAATGCTCTCTAAATGTAGAGACTATAAAAGAACAGCATGTCAGTAAAGCATGAATAGGTCAGTCATCACTGACATAACAGCATCATTTCTTTATATTGTAATATACCTTCCAAACTAATTATAATTATAAACTAAGTATAGTACCCTGGGCAATCACAGTACTAGAGTGTTCCTGTGATGATATTTAGGTAAAATGCTGCTCATTCTGTGACCCTGTTACATTATTGATTCACCAGTGTGATTTTTATTATAGTGCAAGGTGCATTGCAACTGCAATATGCAGCAATTTTATTGCAATACCACGCAAGGCTTATCCACACACTAGCAGGCTTTAATCGCACAGCTACACAAACCCAGAAGAAGTAGAGTAGGATCCCTTTTTGTCCCTTCGCCATGAAAGAATGATTATGACAAGTACTATGTGAGTGTAGTGTGTATGAGATGGTCTTTTGGGGAACACATGCGTAAATAGTGGAGAAAATTTGGGCACAAGCACACTAGCACAGCAGTGTAAACTCCCCCGGCAGTGGTGCCTGGGCTTGGATAAACACGCTGTTTATCAGGGCCGGGTTTTATGTTTTGGGTACTCTCTGGTGCAAGGTTGTGGTTGTTTAATAATGTATACAATGGAGGGCTGCTTTTTCTCTCTACGACCATAAAACAGATTTTACAGGTTTACTTACAGAACATCATTACTTTCTTTCTAGACATAAATAACTATTGCCAGCCTTTAGTTTGTGCAGAACATTTCTGGCCACTTTAAATGTGTTAACATTTCTAGTAAAACCCTGTAATGATGCAGTGCTGTAAAGTGGCATGTCTGAAGTTGCATTATGAAGCTTTCGCACGGCCACTTTCTGACACGTGGCTTTTTAAAAAGTAGAGACGAGGATGCTTTACAAAGCCCGCGTCGCGCATTAGCCTCAACCTGTCAATCAAAGCTGTTGTCTTTGACAGACGGCTCCTTAAATAAACACATCCCTCTCTGATGAGCAAGTGCTCTGAAAAAAAAAGGACTAAAAAACTAATATTCGGGGCCTGTCAAGCTGAAGGTGACATGGCACATTGCTTGTGATTTCAATGCAACTTGGCGCACTGTTGTCTCTTTTTTCCCCACCATTGTTAGTCAAGGCCTGTCATACTCCCTAGAAATCCCGCAACAACAAATGTCACCCTCCCCCCGCGCCTCGTATAACGTTAAAGCTTTGACTTCATCTCACCACGTCGACTACAACATTCATAAGTTTTGACTGCTTTTGTTTCTACTTTTTTCCCTCTCAAAGACCCTTTCGAAGACTCTGCACTCCATAATCGAAGACTGATGCAATGCAGTGTATCTTCTCTCAGCCAGTGTGCATGCAGATGGAGTCTCACGCTCTGTTATGTTAAACAGACACGGGCCATCTTCCTAAATGGAGGTGCGCGGCAGCTGCGGCTCGGTAAAAGCGATAAATTATTCATGCCTTTCATCACCAAAACTATTATCAGCCAGAGCTATTAGGCCATGATGGTCAGCCATCATTTCCCTCACGCCTGAAGTTCAATCTTCATATTAAATGTACACGGGGACGGCAGCTTTTTGTTATGTGTGGCCCTCGTTATGTTTGCTAAACGGCATTAGGAAATTATCAGGGAGTCCATGAATAGCTTTTTAAACAAGCCGCACAAATTACGCACTTCAGCGTGAAAACAGCGTTTGAGGGGCGGGTCATTTGTATTCGTGGCACGTCCTTCTGACGCGGCCCCTGATACAAGAGTAAGAGAGGAAACATGCTTATCTGTTTTTGCACAGAATCCAGAGGAATGTCAGTAATGCCCCCTGCTCCCTCCCCATCTCTCTTTCTCTCACTCTCTCTCTCTCTCTCCCCTGCTGCCTCTTCTTTTCTTGTCTCCCACCTTATCTGTCCCTGTCTTTCCTTTTCTCCCTATCACCTTCTGTTCCATCTCTTCCTTTCTTTGTCCCGTCTTTCCCTCTCTCTCTCTCTCTCTCTCTTTTTCTCTCTCTCTCTCTTCGCCTGCTCCATGCTGGCTGAGCTCATTACAGGTCGCTCTGTGCTGTTCTCACGTTTAGCCTTTCCTTGCTCCCTGTGTCCATGGTCGCTCAACCCACCTCTCTCTTTTTCTCGATATCACATACTGATGTGCACACACACACATACACACACACACACACACACACACACACACACACACACACGCACGCACTTGCACATTCACTGCAGTACTCCTGTATCCACAGCAGGCCCACGCTTGCTACTTTACACATCATAGACTCGAGGTGCCCTCGTTCCAGGCCCTGTCAGCTCCCGTAATTAAAAGAAAGCTTCTATTGTTGCATGGCCCAACAAGCTAGTCTGGGTCGGACTATTTTTTTTTTGTAAACAGTGGGGCAGTTAATTATTGTGCACTCACCTCTACAATCCTCTGTATCACACTGTTACTAATGACAGCATGGTCAGTAATTAATGGCTGTATTCGCACAGCTCTACCCTGTATGGCGTCTCAAAGGTAGAGTCGAGAGAAAATACCAGAGACTACTCTCTCTGGCTCTCTCCCTTTACACACACATGCACGCTGACACACACACACACTCACACGCACATACACACGCACACACACACATACTCCTTGAATTACCTTTTTCATAAGGCTCTATCTCCATGGCAACCTCCCCAAAAAGAATTTTGTTTTTTTTTAAAAAGCAGCGGCAGCAACATTACCCATGGCACCTAGCTAAAAAAAGGTAACTTCTTCATGTCCCCTTCTGACAGTAATCACCCAGTCTGTCCTTACGGTTCATGTTTTACCTGCAGCAGTCAGTACAAGCACCCCGTCGGGCTAACCAGATAGCTAATTTGCTCTTACAACCAGTGGGTCGGGCCATCACTCTGTTGAGCCTACGCTTATCGGTACTGATAGCCAAGTGGAGCTTCACAATGCAACTGAACTGCATGGAAACCTGCGCTGCCAATTATCCCATTCCAGTCCTGACAGGTCCCCCACCATCCGCACCCTCGCTGCTACAGAGCAGCGAGCTCTGAGACTATCAATTAGGCCAGCAATTTTCAGGCCACGCTGTAACCTGGTCACGATCTAGCAGTAAGAGCTTGATTCACCTTCACCATTGTGACTAATTAGAGGAACCTCAGACATTTTTGTATTGCCTGCAGCAAGCCTCAGCCTTAAAAAACGGTAATGATAATTATCAAAATCAAACATTTTTCTAGGGATGCACTCTTTTATTGGAATCAGCAGATAACTGCTCAACAACATTATCAGCATGGGACAGATTTGATGTTATTTCAAACCAGCCTTGGGTGACGCATTAATTGTACACAACGTCTATTATATTCATTACTTATACATTAATTAAATTTGTAATGCAATTAATGAAATACTTCCTATTGTTATATTAATACTTATGAATATGTATTGGCAGATATGTGCATAGAAACTGTCAGACATCTATCATGGTGTCTCTCCAATTTTCTTTAATATCAGTGGTTTGCTTTTGATTTCTATGCACTAAAATTACGATCTCTCTGTCCCTCAGGGCTGCATTATCAGCAAAGGTTTCAACTTTTGTACATTAAGTGGTAATGTGTAGCTTTCACAAGACAGGGAAGTCTAGCTGTTCACTCACAACAGCACAAATAACCCTGGCAGAATTAGCTAGACATTTTAAGAATTAGAAAGTTAAATGTTTCATGCTAAATACATGATGAAATGCTAATTATTTTGTATCTTAAATAAAATATGTCTTTGCAAAATATTATTCAGCCTTAAATTAAGCATTATGATATGCATACTGTAATTGTTTTAATTCCATTTAAATTATAGTGCTAATAGATTATGATCAAATTTTACTCAGCCTGTTTGAAAACTTGGATGTCTGTGTATAGCTTGCTGCTTAATTTCTGCCTATGTCACACTTATTCACTGACTCACTCTGTCCGTGTGTGCCAGTAAAAATTAGATGGACATGGGAAAGGAGCAGCAGCTGTTTGTTGCATTCTTCATTTAATCTATCTGTCTTTCTACAAGCCGTATGTGGAAGCAGTGTGATGCAGTTCGCATCATAGGGGAAGCAGGCAGAGCAGGGCTTCTAGGGTTTCATCAACCTGCACTGGGCTGAGATGAAGAGATGCAAGCTAAGGCGTCCACGAGGGCTCTCTCTGTGCACTGCAGAGTGCTGTGGCTGTGTGATGTGGGCCTTACGAGGCAAATGAAGCTGCAGTTAGAATCTGCTCTGAGGACATGGACATGCCTTTTTCATCTTCAGCCATATATGCTTCTTTCATCTCTTTTATCCACACTTTGCATTGAATTTTTTGTTTGAGAGTCCCTCTGCAATGCATGAACTGGCTAAAGTAACAGCATGATGCTGAGTGACAGAATATTCCTCACTCTTGACAGACTAATATATAT
>JBBPDE010000128.1:22703972-22728935 GCA_037974605.1 Nannopetersius ansorgii
TAATGTATACAGAGAGAGAGAGATATTAGGTGTGTATATACAGCATGTAGCAGAATGTATAGAGCAAACAGTAACATTTGGTGGAGGAGGAATAATGGTCTGGTGCTGTTAATCAGATTTTGGGTTAGACACCTTTGTACCAGAGAAGGGTAATGACTACATTCAGAAGAATTACATGGTTGTAACTTTGTGGCAACACTATGGTGAGGGCCTCCTCCTTTTCCAGCATGACTGTGCCCTCATGTAATATATGCGTGCTTACACATGTAATATATATGTGCATATGGGACCTTTTCATATAAGTGTATGGGTACAAAAGGGTGTGTGTGCACATGTGTATGTCACATCTCACAACCAAAACAACGTGACTAATAGAGACAAACAGACACAGGCTCAGGTACAGGTGTGTGTTTACTGCATGACCTCAATGCGCAGCCTGGGGCCTGTGTGTGTGTGTGCAGTAATGTATGCTCAAGATAAACTTCTCTGACAGGACCTACACGCAGCTCTCCTCCCTCGCCCATTTGATTTAAGCAAGGGCATTCTTGCTCCTGCATCCCACCAGTCCTATTTTCTTTCATCCTATTGGCTGTGATATTATCCTTGGGCTTGTGTAGCTACACAAGGTATAATTTATTGTCTGTTCAGCAACGCAAATTTGCAAGCCTGGCATATTTCATTTGCTCTGTAAATATCATTATTAAAATATGAGTTTTTCCCTCTCTTTGCCTGTCCTGTGTGGCACAGATATTTCTCTGTCTGGTTCATATTCCAGCTGCGTGTGTGTTTGTGTTTTCTTCTGCCATGACTATTTCGGTATCATTAAATGTCTTGGGACCAGCGTGCATGTGTGTGGATAGAGGCTTGCTCTTGTTCTTTCCAAGGAAAAGGTAGTATAGTACTAATTGCTATATGGTATGTGCTAGGATACGTGTAAAATGCGTATGCACTTAATACTTGGATGATGAAATATTGACACATCCATCATGTGCTAGAACTCCTCAAGACCTAATGGATTCTGCCCTGAATGGCTCCAACATGTCGAAATGGGTTCAATTTACTGTGAGGTTGCCCAAGGCAGCTCCGGACTTACTTAGCACTGTACAGCTGTGCTTTTGCCATCTGGACCACGTTCTCATTGGGACAGGACTTTTTAGGGTCATTATATCTAACGATGAGTTTTAAAATGTGCTGCTTTTATGTTATCGCCCAAATTGCTTCAGTATTACACAGTAACATGAATTCAGTTATGTTCAATAACAAATTTTAATTCCCAAGTACACAATTTTATAAGTGTCAGTAAGCCACTGGCTGTGTAAAATACATGGCAAATGGCCGGTATGAACAAATGTATAATCATAGTAAGATAAATGATGCTGTCTTTACAGAACTTGAATAGTTCAAAGAAAAAAATCTCTTGTTCAGAGAACAAAATGGCAATAATTACCTTGACATACTTCTAGTAGTTTTTTGCCATCCAACTGGTGATCACTAATCTGTTCCTCACAAAGTAGAATAAGGTGCTTGCGTGGGAAATTAACAGACACTGGCATGAAGTCATACACATAGAGGGGCTAATAATTAATTGCAGTGCTCTCTGTTGTTTTTTGCATTTATTCATGTATCTATGCTGAATATTACAATATGCTGAATTTTATATAAAATAAAAAAATATAAGATTAATTATATGCTACTATTATTTGTCTTTAAAAGCCCATTCAGGAATCTATATTCAAGAACTGAATTACTGTTTGGGTAAACAGTGCAGGAAAATGGAGGAAATATAGTATGCAGGCTAACATTTAAGTGACACAGCAATATTTATTGTAATATTTATACTCATAATTGTGAGTAAGTAAGCTTTCACACACTTTGCCACTCTAACGTCTGAACGCGAACTTTGCCTAGGGCATTGTTAAGGACATGAGAAATCAGAGATAGAATGGTTTATTAACAAACTAGGTCTCATTCAGCTTGTTTTGAAGAGAATGGTGAAGTGAGAAGATACTTTCACAACACTGTGATTTAAAACAAATAGAAAATTATAACTAAATTCAGTGTTTCTTTCTAGGATTATGTGATCACATATGGATGTCTGTGATCACAAAACTCTAACTGTATGTGTTAAATATGGTAGTGGACATGTAATCAATTTGAGATGAATTACCACTGTTTAATTAACTTGCCTAATTGAGGTCTGTAAAAGCACTAAACCTTTAAAACACCATGCAACACTACTCTCTTTACCCCAATAATGATGTAGGAGTTTAGTGCTCTCCACCAAGCTATATTTCACAGTCCTGTGTGAAATGTTTTTGTGATGAAGCTTTCCTCTATCATTGTGAGACTGCGAGTTTGATCACTCTTTGAACCCAGTGGTGCCACTCGTGGCCAAGAGTCCAAGAGAATGCAATTGGCTTCACTCTCTGTGGGAGAGTAGGATGTACCCCCACTACCTCCAAACCCAGTGCAATGCTAGCCAGTTTTAAATTACTACATTCGGCATAAAACAGGTCTATTCAAGTATTATATGCACCATGCACTCTTAACTTGTATGGAAATAACTAAATCTAAACTGATACAGAAATAGCTACATTACCTGCTATACCATAGTGCACTTACATCATCAACACCTCATGCTCTAACTTACACATCTTAGCTCAGTCACATCCCATTCTGGACAAATCCCACTAAGTGCTTCACAGTTTCCTCAATCATTGACATAGTCATAAACAGTCCCATAAAAGAACATGTAACTGGGATTGTAAAGGCAGTAATAAAGTGTCATTCTATAAATGAAAGCTGCCAGAAAGAGGGATTAATTAGGCTACCCGCCAGAGTACAGGAGCCATGGTCGGCTCTCTATTGGAACAGGAGAGGATAAAGACATATCTGGAGGAGAAAAAACAATCATTCAGGAGATCAAACCATCAGCACTGTTCTGAAACCTTTTGACAAGTTAATGTGATGCTACTGGCCTAGGAGTGGGCAATGTGAAAGTTATTATTATAGTTATAAATGACATCACAATGTGCTTTTGTTAAGGAAAGCAAAAATATTTTGACAACCAAAAACCTCCTAACATAAAATAAAGATTAAAACAGAGTATCACAGTCTATTTTTTATGAATGAATGATGAGAATAGTGATTAAAAACACGTTTTTGCACTAGTCAGCACAAATGTGTTGAGTCGCAGCTGATAAATAGTGAGAAATGTCTGCCATGTTTCAAGGATTCCCCGAGAGACATCAGACAAGCGAGTTGTAATCACTGTTCATTCAAGTATCTAGATGGCACACAAAGCTCAATGACTTCTCCACTAGACAGTTGAAATCACTTGAAAACCACTCATTGTGCGAAAACAACTGAAAACTACAGAAGCTAAAAGGAAAGCCACTGCAAGCCTTTTTTTGGAAGAACAAAATAATTAAGAAATAATAGAATTAATTGCAAACCCATCGTTGTTGTTGACGATGCTGGATTTCATGGTGCATACTGTGATTTTTGAAGTGTCCTGAAGATCAGCCAAGGATTTTCATTTCACTAGAATCATCAGTACTAGAACAATGAACAACTGCATGCATCATAAATACTAGACTTAGAGTTTATAAACAACAACAGTCGAGTTTAATAGAAACATGTAGTTTATTTGTCGTCTGCTGATGTCAGATCATATTATAACTGTCCTCTTTAAATATGACATATACATTATATTAAATATGGCACCATTTGTTTGTTGAGGCGTTCTATTCATTTTTGTTTGCAAAACTAAATTTGTTTGCAAATTTACTCACACTTTAAATGTCTTGAACTATTAAGATGTTATATTTTTGCAATGACTCCAACCATAATTGACATATTTTGCAGTCAAATAAAATTTGCAATAAAACGTATGTACTACATTAAAAAATAATGTACCTTGGGAAATTGCTTTTGATAACAGTAGGGGTCGAAAAAGAGACAAACAAATTCAACACGGGTATATCCATAATTCAAGGTATAGAAATGAAAAGTCTAAGCTAAGAAACAAGAGAAATTCAGGGAACAAGAACAAAGAGAAGCAAGGGAAATATAGGAATTAAGAAATCACAGCACAGGAATCCAATATGAGAAAATCCTGAGAGCTATGCAACCTAACAATACAAAAGTGATTACGGAACAAGAAGCGTGGAGCTAGGGCAGAGATATAGGGTGCCATGTTATCAGTCGATCAGTCAAGATATGTCTGAGGCAATTATCATCATTAACAATTTACACCACACTTCTTTGATAGTTAAGGTGGCAGAGTAGAGGACTATAACAGATGTAAACAGAGATCCTTAGGTGGCTAGTTCGATTCTGGCTTGAAGTAAAATGGTTTTAAACAATTTCCTCCAGGATCAATAAAGTTCTCTGATTCTGATTCAAACTGCATACCTTAATCAACAAATACCTTTATTTTTAAGTGATGTATCTACCCAGTATTCTAGCAATATTTAGTTGATTCAAAAAGTCGATTTAGATTATTTACTCCTATCATTTGCCACAACATGCTCACTCACTCGTCCTCTTTAAGAGACTGAAGACCCTGACTAGAAGACTATTAACCCCACCAAAGCCACCACACACTTAAGTTTCGATCGCATTCTTTTGGATTCTAACATCAATAGCTGGTTTCCTTTAGTTAACTAACCTTTGTCTAGAAACGGTTATCTCTCTTTCCCCATTCAGTATTAATTACTACATGTCCCCCACACACCCTTTAAATGATCTCGTCATGCGAACTGCTTCTTGTGCTATCCGGTCTTGCTATCCAGCGTTAATCCGAAGAGGAGGGCTCCTCATTTGAATCTTGGTTCATCTTAAGGTTTCTTCCTTCTGATCAGAGGGAGTTTTCTTTGCCAGTGTCACATTTGGCTTACTCACAGAGCGCTTGGATACAGATTTCTGGAAAAGCTGCATTGTGACAAATGTTTCTTATTTTTATGTATGCATATTGCTACATTGCTTTCAGTCTCATATTTTAATAATGGGATCGAGCAGACAACATAACATAAAATTATGACCTGTTCTGAAGAGCTCCCTGTAATCTTAATCAAAAAAAGTAATTAAATCAAAGGAAATTTAATGCCATCAGTGAGCGAATGTCAAACATACACAATATAATGTGAACTAACACACCAAGTATTACATGGCTTCAAGCAAATTAAATCATTTGGTAATTGCTTTTGTAATTACTGTGAAAACACTCTGTAGTTGGGTTTGTGCTGTAAGTGTTGGTGTCTGTACACTCCTTCATCCAGTTCCTTTTGAGGGCCATAGGATGCATTTTTGCCAATTCCAGTACCAACATTGCAAATGAGCCAATTACATGACACGTGATTATCTTATGCACTCGGCAAAACAGCCAAGGAATTTCATTTCATTTTGTTCTTATTTGATGTAAGAGGCCGATTACTGTCCTGTGTGAGTTTGGAATCAAGATTGGCTTCAGGACTAACATCTGTGGCACAACGTCATCTTCAACCATCATTACTGGCAATGAAATTAGAAGGAAAATGAATATAAACTTCAGAGAATGCCTTATTGCTTTCCTCCATTCCCCGTTTTTTTTCTTCTTCTTTTCCTATGTTTGGCGGAAAACCTATTTTGCCACCGCATTACTTCAGGATGAAATTGTTACGCGCATGCAATTTATTCAAGGATGTGAGACTAAGGGAATGTGACATTCAGTGTTATAAGATATTCATTAAATGCCATTGCCTTTAATTCTTTTTCAATTGAAAATAAGAGTAACAATCACGCCGCGAAAGGAGACCGAGGGCGGATGTTGTTTAGCTTCAAGTCAGCCGCAGAAAACAATGATCACACAGAAATTGGTTTGGACGTTAGCTGGTGACTGTGACAAAGGCAGTCCTAGTTATGATCAATAATGTCTCTATCATTCAGGGGCCAAAAAGGCCCGATGTGCCACGGCTAGCTGTGACAGTGTCTTCGTGACAAATTGTTTTACGAGGAGGTGTCATGAGTCTGTCAACAATCTGCTGGGGACAATTGAACAAGTCAGGTGCAGTTCTGTGAAAGGTATAAATGAGTTTGTCCTCCATTTCTCAGGTGTAACCCAGGATAAAAAATGCAGTATGTAATTAGGATGTTTTAGGCCTCTAAAACACATTAATCCAGAAAAAAATGAACAAATTGTGCATTAAACAAAACAATCCCCCTGTGTAAAGAGAATGCTGACCAAGCTCCTGTGGGAAAAGGGTGGGATATGGGAACTAGGGCTGTGTGATATACCGTACATTAATCCTTAGCAGTACACCGACCTCTGCAACAGTGATTATGGCACAAGTACACAACTTGTAGTAGGTATAGAGGTAAATGATATAGAATTTGCTGTACTAAGAATACTGTGATAAACCCAAAAAAGACAAAGCATGGACAGCCTAAATATGAACTTGAATAGCTTAAGTAACTCCTATTAAATAAATAAAACGGTAACTGCACACTGATGGCCATTTGTAGTACTCTAAAGCAGGGCAGCCTTCTAAATTAGTTACGTTAAGCAGGCAGCAAAGCAAGCCTAATGTAAATTGAGTTTCTAACCATAGCTGAATGCTTTAATCTGGGCTGTGAGCATCCTGCTCAATCACAAATGGATGAAATCAAGGCACTTATATGGACAAACAAAATCATTCTGGTCAAAAATAATGCAGGCTAAATATATATTGTTCGAATATATGTCTCTCTTGGGAACCAGAGCCTTTACAGCATGCAAAGGGCAGTACAGGCAAGATGGTTTACTCTATCTTAGAGGAACTGAGAGGAGTCTAAATTAGAATGAGTGATTTCTTGCCAATGCAAAAAGAGCATCTTCTTGTTTACAAGCACCCGCTCCCGGATGAAATGGCTTCTCTAAGGAGAAGGTCCACCCACTCAGAAGGTCAATTAAGACAAAATCCTGTGGTTTAGCACCTTTGAACCCAGAGCCATATAAAAGTTATCTTTCTGGGTCCAAAGTATGGCATAACTTGGCCTGTACATTTCTAATGTAAAATGTAAAATGTTCAATGTAAGGGGAATCACCAAGATCTGATTGTGTATTTATTGTACTCCAAAAGAGCAGACTATTCAGATGATATTGGTTTACTGCATGAAAATATATTTTAAAGACCTTTTAAAAATGTTTCAGTTTTGTCACGAGTGGAGCTGCTAAGCCCCATCTCGGACTCACCTCTGTGTGCGCAGGAACAGGCAGGAAGCCAGTGATCCATGCAGATGTGTTTATTTACAGAAAGAAACGAAACAAGGAAATCAAAAGGGCACGAGGGCCACCAGGGTCAGAGAATCAGAACAAGAGCTAAACATACAATCGGCGTGAGGCACTAAATGAGGCGATGGGCACATGAGTGAGTCAAACACAAACAGCACTTTAAATAGCAACCGAAATCAAACCAAACACAGGACAGGTGGACACTCACTCATGTGACATACTCAGACATGTGACAAAACAAACCCGAAGAACTATCAAAATAAAAGACCTGACAAACAAACTGAAACAGAACGAAACATAAAAGCAGCGGCATAATTATGGCCGCTGGCCAGACCATAACAAGTTTTGATTTCATAATTTGATACTTATTTCAGTAACAGCAACATTATCAACAGATATCTGCATGACCAATAACAGATAGCAATCAGCCCACAATTCACATAGTGGTGGGTCAAAATATCCCTGTTTTCACCAATATTCATTCACAATATGTAGTGAAATAATCACATTTCACTGCTATTATATTCTCTGAAAAGCCAGTGGTGCACAGACTGAAGTATCCCAGCGAATGGTGGCTCAGCTTTTTGGCTTGGTTTCATTTTTCAAAAAGAAAGCATTTTTATATGAATGTCTGGTAGCTACATCTTTTGTACTGAGGAATTTATCTCTGGGCACTAGCCCCACAATCAGGTTGCTGAGTTAATTTGCTAACTCAAGTCTCTTTCGCTGAGTTCTATAATAGACAGATTACTGCAATGTCAGATCCTTGCTGTAAAGCTTCACGAGTCCTTGACAAGAAGTTGTTTGCCTGTGAACTTGTTGATGGTTTTCACATAAAGGGGGATTTTCCAGCACATTGAAGATGAGCTCATTTGCATGTGCTCGCCTAGCAATAACAACAGCGCACCAAATGGCAAGTATTATCTTTATGTCACTTCAGACTGACTTAGCACTCAAGGGCAAAATTGCCAAATCCTTCCATTCTGCCAGTTTAAGCACCTTCAGAGAAGCCCAGATGATGAATAAGCCAACCATCTGCAAAGGCGCACAGGCGTTTCTCAGTAATTACACCACAGTTCACCAGTGCGTTAACCACAATTATGCAATCAGAGCCTCGCCGAGGCAAACAAACACCCCCAGGAATGCTCTTTTCTGAGCCCACCACAGCTCCGTAAACTGTGGCTTCAAGCCGATGCAATGCTTGAACAGGGGGGGAAGAAAACGAAGCTCTCAAGCTCTTGAAAAAGATTTGAGAATGGCACTGAACCACAGGCCACATGGGCTTATGCAGATGTTTGGATGATGTAAAAGAAACTGAACAGAATTGCACACTTCATTTTTTCCCCCTATGATTGTAATCAAGGACATTAAATTCAGCATTACAATCAGAATCAGTAGGTTACACATATTTTGCAAGCCTTCTCATTTTCAAGACAAAACATGACATCTGAACTAAATAAAAGAGAAAGAGAAATAAAAAAGTCAAGGGATAAGAACAGACAAATGTACACAGACACCAATAACATTATACTGGGCAAACTTTATTTTAAGAGTCACCCATTAATTATTTATAAATGCTCAAAGGTTCTGATTCAGCTGAACGGTGTTACACATAAAGTTATATTAGTGGTAAGTCCAGCTCTTAAGTTTAAGATGAGATTTCAGATTAGTTTAAAGGCAAGATTTAACCAAACTTAAAAATGTAGGCAAAATGCCCATTACTTCTAATTGTTGATGTAAAGAATTTTTATTCCAAGTAATTTTGGAGCATGGTTCATTCATCGCAAACATTTCACACAATGGAAAGGGTAGCTGACGTATAATGTAGTAACAAAAGGAGAAAAAAAGCAAAGATGTAGTTTTCATAGGAAAGTTTCATAGGAAGTTTAAAAGAAAGCTCTCAAAATAAAGTCTCATCACAGTATTATTTACGATTTTTTTTAATGGTGTGAGAATGAACAGCTGTGCGGTGATGTTCGCATAAATGGGACATTTTTTTGCTACATCCCTCATCTCTCATCACTCACACTGCACATAAACAGACATCTTTGCAAGTAACTCTACAGCTGACTGGCTGCATGATTGATCACTTGTACTTGTACTTGTATTTAGCAGAAGAAATGACATGCTACCATGTGTTTACACTGTCATTTTCACCAAAAGAGACAAATGTATTTCTTCAGCCTCCCCATTAATGACAATGAAACCCATCATGACTCCTGTTTCCTAAGGCAAAATAGTTCATCACATGGTAAAGCCATTGATTTACTCAATGGCTTCATTTTTCAACAGTCATTCCATCAAAAGAACATTTGCATTTTGTATCTGCTGTAGAGAATAATGGAGTAAAGTGGGCTTTATTTTCTTTCAAAAGTCATGTTTCATAGCGCTTTTTTTCCAGCGCGTACACTGTATTTCAGAATGCCCCCATACCAAGGGCAATGACCTTGACCAGCCAGATGAAGCGAATGTGTTCTCACCTTCTTGCCTCATTTGCTTCTGTATAGATTTCCATGAATATATTCATTGTAAATGACAAAAGTCCATGGCTTAAGGCAGGCAAAAATACAATGAGAGAGAAACATTACAATAATGTATTATTACACTGTATTACTCCTGAATAACAGGCCTGAAGCAGTCAGGAAGGTTTCTGCTTACACAGGTTGAGTAAAAAAAAGTAGATATGAAAACCATAAAAAGCATAAAATTCGCTCACTGTCAAGGATTTACCTAACACCTATTTTATGACACCGTAATCTAGATAACCACTGATATTCCAAAGCCATATTAGACAGCTAATACACCACAGAAGATTCCTGGGGCATAGAAAAGCACACTTATCACCTACTATTCTTCTGCAGACGGAAATCTGATCTGATTAGCTTTTACACCTATAAAGGTTTCAGCATCAACCCTGACGTCTACAAGAATTAGGCCAAAATGGTGTGGAATACATCATTTCCTCTGTGTACTGAAAAGCATGATGTGCTGTATAAACTCTGTGGAAACACCTATGTCGTGAATCTTTTTTCTGTGTGCTTTAAAAGCTTGGGTTTCGGAGACGTGTGTTTATCTTGATATGTCCATGATGTTCATTGGTACCAGGTATCACAGCACTTGCAGCTAGTGCGAGTGCCCCACTGCTACCACGGTGGACCTGCTCCAAATCGGTTAGGCACACAGCCATGGTTACACAGAACGGTGCCACCAGGCCTGTAAGCCCCCCTTCTATAACCGCATCAGCCAAAGCGACATGGTAGACTACGGCTTGCCACGGCTTGACCTGTATTTTCACATCAAGACTGCGACGGAGGAGAGGGGACAGGCCATGGTACCCACCACTGAGCAGAGCCAGCGCTTGACCTTCTGCCTCATTCATAAACAAACCACACTTGTTTCCCCCTCCAAGGCATACTCCCACACTCACACCCACCCACCCACAAACACACACACACACACTATGCGTTCCCACAAAATGCCTGGAGAGATGGGAAAAGGACAGCGCTACTGAGAAAAAGGTGAGGCAGTCAAGGAAAGATCTTCACAGGCCTTGCTTTTTTAGTACTGCATAATGACACTTTAGCTGACCCCAGAATAGCTGGAAAGTCTGAAATGAATCCAGCGATTGGCTGAGACTTTATGGGCTCTTACCTATATCTGTCTAGCTTAGGGAGACTGTGAACAAACGGACTGCATGTATTCACATCAAATGTGAGAAAAGAGTTCAGATGTTATTGCTTGGTTGAAAGGTAAGGTTATTTCTCTCATCTCCTTCCTGGTCTTACATGTTAAACTTTGCAATCATATGGCGTTGAAGGAATATCAAGGGCACATACTGTGCACCACCCATTCACTGTGCCCAGGATTTAGCCAGGATGACCATTGGTCTCTGTCCGAGCAAACGAATGAGGTCTGATGAGGAAAAAAAATAATTACAGTTTGACCTCGGCGTCACCCTTAAGCTAGACTCTAGTGCCATCTATTGAAGAGCACAACCATAAATCACTTGATCTCCTGCAACAATGAACTCATCTCCTCCTCCCCTCATTGTTAAATTCTTCATGCTGCTTGTGCGTAAAAGTCTATAAATCAAACAGGCTGCGTGGAGCGGTGCTTACACCCCCAAGCCCCCCACCCCTTCCAAACTGCATCGTGTTCACATCATCCCGCCGTGATGCGTGGGCTGCTTTAAAGCATTCATTATGTCTGGCTGTATGATAATTTGTTCTGCACTACGCTTCGATTGCAGACAGGAAAGGCTCCCTTTCGCCACGGATACGGCTGCGAAGGCGCGAGGGAAAGTCCCTGGAGGCACATTCCCGCAACTCTCACCGCAATCAACGAGCAAAACTGCCACTGCAGGTGGGCACGACCCCCCACCTCGGCCACTGGGCACGACCACATTAACACACGCGTGCAAAAGTGGAAAAAAGAAAAGGAAAAAAGAGGGCTGAAGTGAGCCTACCTTCTTTAAGGAGGCGCGAGTGGAGCAGGAGCAGCAGCGCACAGCACAGCGCCGCTCCAGCCAGAGCCCAGGCGACCCTCAGGAGCTGCATGCTGGGGGTCCAGGCAGCTCAGTGGACGGTGCGTCTTCTTCCCATGCAAGCGCCCGAGGACCGGGGGCAGGCGAAAGCCAACACCATGCAAAAATGCCAAATCCGCTTCAGAACGCCCAGAAAAGAATCCCACCACTTAGGACCCCGCGAGCTCTCCAGCCGCTCAGACGCTCAGCCGCCGAACCGCTCGCGCCAAGCAGGTGTTTCAGCACCCGACAACATGTTTCTCTTCTTCTTTTTCCCTCTCTCTCTCTTTTCATGCAGCAGGCTGTCGTTTGGTCAGACAGAATGATGCACAAATACTGCTTTTCTTTCTTTCGTTTCTTTTCTTTTCGTTTCGTTTCTTTTCTCCTTTTTATTAATTTTCACCCCAAACTATCCAGATCTCCAGCATTTATTTGCCCCTTGATCAACTTCACATTGAGCCGTTTTCGGAAATAAAAGACAATATTTTGTAACTAAATAAAACAAATAAAATAAAAAAACTCAGCGCGTCCAACGCGTATCACTGGGAGAAGCTCGCGCGATGCTTTCCGCGTGTGAGCCGCTCCTCCAAATGAAGAAGTTCAGTGTGTCTCTCCGCCTCCGTCCTCCAGCTCTTGCCCCTACCCAGAGCCCCTCTCCTCCCTCCTCCCCTCCTTCTTTTTTTCTCAGCAGCCGCAGAAACAGGCGACACTTTCTCTCCTTCGCTGACGTCACACCCCGCCCCCCCCTAAAAGCACGCTTCTCCTCAGGCACCAGTTTTTTCCCCCACCCGTATTCAGGTAAGACACGCCTCCTGAGCTTGGATTGGCGAGTCCATACCAGCTTTTATTGTTCGTTTTTATTGCTATATGCTGACCCCTCATCTGCCCCCTGTAATAACAGGGATGTCTGAAATAAATATAACACCATATGGAATCCATGCATTCAAATCTATATTTATCTATATTCATTTCACACCTTCTGCACATATACTTAGCAGACTTGGATGGCTAGCTTTAGATTGGGCAAAAAATAAAATTTAATAGTGCTCTTACCTATAAGTGGCATCTGCTTTATTAGAAGCACATACCTTCGATTTATTGTCACTGGTTATTTTATTAAATCACTCTTACTTCCAGTAACTGGCCAGGTGATGAGGCCCACTTCCTTTTGCCATTACTGAGTGGAGTGATTGGGGTGAAGTATTTGAAGAAACAATTCTTTCTGTTTCTTCAAAATTAAAAGTCAGTTTTTATACGATCAGTCATTGAGGAGAAGAAAGTTAACGAAAACAAACTGGCCCTGGGTATGAAAGCAATTGCTTCTTTAGTTCATCAATCAACCAATTAACCACATTTATTAGATAATTGAAATCAATTACACTAGACGCATCCATTGATCCACTCCACTTCTGTTAATCTAAACATCACTTGAACAGGACCCTCTTTCCTGTGAGGTAGGCTAAAAGGTCACAACAAGCAAAACACAGTGCTTTGAATAAAAGGAAATTCCTGATGAGATGAAAAAAAGTTTAGAAATATACCCATTTGGAAAAGACTGCGGTAAGACACAGTAAGACCGAAAATCATTAATGAAGAAATCTGGTATGTTAGTGAATCTTCCCAGGAATGGTCAGCCTACCAACTTACTCAGGCAGGACTCATCTAGGAAGACACAAAAGAACCCAGATAAATGTCTAAGGAACTGCAGGCCCCACTCACCTCAGAAGGTCAGCATGAATGATTGCACTATTAGAAAGAGAGTTGGCAAAAACAGTATTCATGGGAGGGGTTCTCTGACTTAAAAGACTGCAAAGAAGAATGGGCCAAAATTTCTCCACAGTAAAACAAAAGATTGATCTTCATTTTTGGGAAGTGTCTAGTTGCGATTAATGCTGCTAAAGGTGCCAGGGCCAAATAAGTTTAGGGGGGATTACGTATTCACTCTATCAGATAGGTGTTGCAAAATGTTTTCCTTATATGAAAGAAATTCAATGACATTTTTTTTGGTTTGTTTTCCCTGTTATATTATATTTTTCGTAAGGTGATCTGAAACCAACTAGAGTGACAAAGATGCAAAAAAATCCAGGAAATCAGAAAGGGGCAAATGCTTTTCTATCCCACTGTATAATAATACAATAACTGACAGTAGCCCATCTATTGTCATGCACAACTTGTCCTCCACATTCGACCTTGTTCATCATTGGTCAGTCTCAAACCACAAGGAAATGGGTCATTCCAGAAGTTTACAGATCAGTGTCACTGCTATATTAACAGTGGTTAACCAAGATCAGCTCTGTGGTCAGACCGCTGCATGACTACAGGCTGGTAAACACAAACTGTGAAAGTTCATTTATAACGCAGGTGTATGCAAAGTGTGTAGATTTTTCTAGTTTTATGTACATGAATGCATTGTAAAGATGCACATTTGTGAATTGCAATTTAATGAATCGAATACAACAATTACAACAAGATAAATATTTGCAGCAACCTATTCAGTATGGGCAATCAATACATATTTCTCAGTCTGTACTGTATGTAGCAGTTCATGTAAAATGTCCATTTGTTTTAAAGACTAGGAATTTACCTTTTTACAATCCATTCTTCAAATCCCATCTTTCTGGAGCATGAATCTAGCACAGCAGTGTGTGATTTTAGACATTTGTGTATGGCTTGAATTGAGCAGTGTATATGAGTGGCTGTTGTATTTGAGTGGTTGTTCACAGCTTAAGAGTTTGAACCATTTACCAGTCAGGATGCAGGATGCAGTTTCAGGCAGAAAATGCGACATAAGATGCAGTGATGTCAAGTACAATGCAAAACTAATCGAAGGAAGTCTACAGACAACGGCATTTTCTGGTTCCAGGTTTGTATGTACCTAAATCAATATGCAGACCGTTAGTGCACTGTAGATTTTAGCACTCCAATCATAAAGCCATGTCAATACTATTATTTAATCTGTCTGTAATTTAGTCTGTCATCAAAGTCTGTCAGCATGATAGGCACTATATTACATTTAGAAATTACACCCAGGTTTGCCATAGCCTTTACTTCCTAATAGTATCTTTTTAATAAGCAATGTGCCATTCTGAGCAATTTATAGCCACTACATTCTGGTGGAATAGTTGCATCAGACCAGGAGGTCACTTTGTATTAAAACAGTACTGAAGTACATACTGGCTTCGTGCAGCAGGCCAAACCATTCCTTCACTGTTGTCTTTGTCTCAGGCTTGATTTCATCATTACACATTCATTTCATGCAAAGAAAAAGCATTACACCATTTCATTAAAAATGGGACTTCCACACCACCTGACTTATGCTGTGGCCCTTTCAATTTATGGCACTAACGATCGGCAGATATTAGCTGGCTTATCTACCTAGCCACTAGGATTCTAGCCGCAACTGT
This sequence comes from Nannopetersius ansorgii, assembly GCA_037974605.1. Classification (NCBI taxonomy): domain Eukaryota; kingdom Metazoa; phylum Chordata; class Actinopteri; order Characiformes; family Alestidae; genus Nannopetersius; species Nannopetersius ansorgii. Next base: position 22,719,151 of record JBBPDE010000128.1, read on the forward strand.
CATAGTATATCTACATCCCCTTTTGTAACTAAACTGCTTTTTTTCCCCTCTAATATTGTTGCTAATTGTGAAAAATATGGACTTTATGTTAATTACTTTAATTACTATCCAAGTGTGGGCTGGCTAGAAGAAGTAACATACAATATGGATAACCAAAGAGATTAAAATTAATCAAAGAACATCTGTGGGGAAAAAATGCTGACCCACCCAAATGGTCACAGTCAAGTGGCATCTAATTCTGTCTGGGAGTAACAATGGGTAACATTTTGCAATTCTATTGCAGCAGACTAGCCATTGTCAATACTGCGGTCATTGCAGCTCATTTAGTGCCAGTTATCATTGTTTACATTGTTTATCATTGTCTCCCACTGTGATCCATCAGTCAACCAGACAGCAATTAAAGGAGACCTGTCCAGGAAATAGCAGCATGGGTTGGGTAAAGTGTGCAAGCAGTGTTAGATGTGGCGAATACAGTGTGTATGGAAAATAATCAACCCCTTCAAAATATTCTAATTTTGTTGATTTGAAGTCTGAAATAAAGACACACACACACAAACAAAAATCCCAGCTAAATTTACTGATTGCAATGTATAACATCCAAGTGAAAGATATGATAGCAACAGTTTGTGTAATAAAACATGGAATCCTGGATGACAGTTGGTGGACTGCGAGTCATTTCACAGATTTCCAGTTAACTCTGGGCTATGACTAGGACATACAAGGACATTCAGCTTGTTCTCCTTCAGTCACTGAGTGGTCAGTTTTCCTGTGTGCTTTGGGTAATTGTTATGTTGGAAGGTGAACCACTGACAACTTTCTGGCAGAGAGCAGCAGGTTTTCCTCAAGAATTGGATGATATTTTATGTATTTTTCCTTCTATCCTGACCAGTGTCCCAGTTCCTGCTGCAGAGAAACACCCACAACACCCACAACAAACTTTCATGCTTTACTGTAGGTATAGTTTGGATGATGAGCTGTAACAGCTCTCTCTCAAGGTGTACCATTTGGTGTTGTGGCCAGATAGTTTGATTGGTTGCATTCAGTTTCAGTACCAATCACTGGAATGCTCCAGAAATGGCATTTGCTTTATTAGAAAGCAGAATTGCTATTTCATGCTAAACTAATCAAAATAATTGCAATTAACCACAGGTGGAAGCCAGTTAGCTTGGTGTAGAATGGAGAAGGTGATTAGTTACACATACATGAGTTTACAAGTATTTGTTAGGAGGAAGGTGATCCTTTATCCATCTCAGCAATTCTGGTTTTAATTTATTTATTAAAATTAAAGATAACTATTTCTATGGTATTCTTTCACTTCTTTCAAATTGCACTGAGTGAATCCTGCTTGATTTGTTTTGAACTGTGTCTTAATTTCAGGCTGCAAAGCAACAAAATGTGAATAGTTTGAAGAGGACAATTCTATACCCACATTCTACATGCAGAGTGCCAGTGAGGACTTTTCTCTTGACTTATTCACAGAGTGAGAGTTGGGGCTATTTTAAGGCATTCTTGGATCTTGAGCCCATGTCATACCCTTGTCAACACATTAATGACAAAACATAACACCACTTAACACTGATGTACTTTGGACAAATAGCCATGTCACTGTTGTATAACAATATGGTGAAATCAGCTGCAAAGCCAGGTCCTTTTAGCACTAAAAAGAGACTACAGTCTACAGACATATTGCATGGCAAAGGCTCTGTTCTTCTTACTATTTTTCTTGCAATGACATTGACAAAATTATTACATAATAGTGCAAAATGACTATTCTCCACCATAAGCATATTTTTCAACTGCTTACTGCTATCTTGTTGTTATTTCATTTGCAATCATGCTCAGAAGGCACTTTGAGGCTAGGATTCTGGGATGCAGCCCCTAAAGGCCACTGAATTAAAAGTGAATTCCAAAGACTTCTCAAAATGTTGCACCAGATGACCAAAAAGCTAGCCTCTAAAAGCTAGGTCACAGAGAGCTATTGTGAGAAATGTTCATGAACACATTACCATGTCTGAGATAAAGCTTTGGGCTAATGCAGATTTACGTTAAGGCTTTGGGCTAACACAGATTTTAAAAATAAATGTAGGGGGAGATACGTGCTGTGGTATAAATATAGATATAGATATAGATATAGATATAGATATTTATGATGCAAAGACCCCTGGTTCCTATCATCACCACTGTAAATAAATTCAGATTCAGTTGGTTTTTCTACAATGTACAATTTAATGAAAAAACATTTGAAAATAAACCTGCAGCTGCAGTTCTGTGTACTCTTGGGTACGTCAGATAGTGCTAATGGAAGTTTGTCAGCGCTGATTTTTCTCTGCCAACTGGGCACCATGGCAAAAAATACCTAATACCTCCATTTCTAGCTCCCACTGACCACTGCACAATCTAAATAACGAGCAGCTGCACTGGATTGTCCATTGAAGGCCTTCGGAAAGAGGCAGCATGCACAGTAGTCTAGAAACTCTTTAGTTCCCAAACACAATGCCTTAATCATGGAAATGATGGAACAACCCCGACTGAATTGAAAACAGCATGTCTCCTTATAAACTGTTTTCTGTTGCCGAGTTTGTGCTGAAACCAAGCCCCTTTCAAAGGTCTGCTAAAGACATCCGGAATTTCAGTGGAGCCGTGCTATTCATTATGAAACACACTCCAGTGCTCCCACAAGTCTTTCCCGCACACTTTTCTTTTTCATAAGTTTCAGAGAGGCACGCTACAGAGAAATAAAAGCACACTGTTTTTCCATTTGAATCGTGCCTCTTGCTTATAAATATTTGGTGAAACCAAATCTGAATTTTGACTCCCTCTCATGTCAGTGGATCATAAGACTCATATGAAAAAGTTTGCTTTCTGTTTTTACCTTCAAAAATGCTCAGCTTGGTGGCAACGATTCATTTGTTTTCCATTAACCGCTGCACAATGGCTTCATCCAAAACACTGTACGATAAAACCGCTGAGTTTTGAATGCTATTTTGTCAAACCACGCGTGCTTGACAAGCCTCCACATGTTGTTAAACTTAATGAGCAGGTGACAAGCCTGGAACGCAAGGTTTGCTGAGATAAACTCGACGTGGAGGAATATACACAGATGCTGTTTTTTTTTGCTTTACTCACACGCCTTTCTAGTCACATCCATCATTTCCATTTCATTGGCAAGACAAAGATCTCACCTGTTCTGATCCCATTTGTCACCAATTTTCAAGTGTCAGACTAGAGTGAATCACTTTGCTTATGTAGCTGCCGTTCCTGCACCACCGCACTTGAATGTTCATTATCTTCCCTAAGTTTCACTGCGTAGGTAACTCATTAGCTCCTCAAATAGCCCCTGCCTAGATGGGGAACAGTCAAAGCAGATTGATGCCTTTCAGGAAGTTTTAATGAAAGACAAACTCCTTGAGTCCACCGCAAACATGAGCAATATATGGTGTTTCACTGCTCCAACAGATCTCACCGTCAAGCGTGTAGATGACATTTAAATATACTTTATACCAAATCTACCAGACCCACTTAGACGGGCCAACCGCTAGTGAACCAGAAAATAGCACTTTAAAGATCCTCGCTCTGCTAATGGTGTTGTAAATCAAGCTAATCAAAATGTCTGGGAAAGACAACAATACTTGGAAATCTACGGAAAGGACGCCCCCGTGCCCCCCTTCTTTTTGTACACTTTTCTAAAGTTGCATCAGCTCACATTAAGCTGCTCCAAATTACTCTGAGCCTTGAGCAGTAAACAGTGGGACTGTGGTTTTATCTAAATTAGTCGAGAGAACAGAGACCCAAATAAAGGGATGGCAGAAGGCTGCTCGCAAAAGTCAGTGAACGCCAAAGCCAAAGCCGCTCTAAACGTCTGTGGTGACATTCTGAAGTATGTTTATTAAATGTTGCCATCACCATTTAGGCAATGAAAAAATAGGACCTCCAGGGTCCACATTAATGATAACGGGATATTTTGACAATATGGTTAGCCTAGCCATCACATATGCTCCGAATGGCAAGATGAGGAATAATGGCTTTTTAATAGACATAGAGATGGGGAAATCAGACCCAAAGAGGATTTTTTGAAACTGTGTGATCCTCCTCCAGACCGTTCCAACTCATTTGCATTTCATTCGTCTGCACATACATCGTGGAAAAGCGTGTCTTGAAAAGCTCAAACACATGGTCTCATTAATCAGCTCCAACTTTATATATTATCCCAAAGGCTATCCCGCAGGAAATTAGCTCTAGTTACCGCAAATACGCCTATGTATAACCGTGAAATTTAAGCCTTCATGCTCCTTTCATCTCACTGTTTATTCAGCACTTTGACCGTGGTGTTTAATCATCTTCCAAGTTTTATGCCATTATTTATTATTCAGTGCACATCATAATATTCAGACCTCAGAGCTTATTAGAGAAAAGCTCCTTTCAGTAACATCTCTGCACCGAGTTCAGGAATATGCACAGCATGCTACATTTGATACAGCATGTTTTGTGTAAATGAACGCAGAAGCAGCACAGGTTCTGAGCTCATTATGTGTAATAAACACTATGATGAAGCTGTACTCCCCATCCTGACCTTCTAAAATCAGTAAATCAGTAAATTAATGCTGGGCTTAGAAGTTAACGTTACAGTTAATAACGTCTGCAGGACCGTCTTAGGTTGTGACAGGTGGAAATTATTTAGTGGAACTGTTTTAAATTGAAATCACTTACACATATATATGTCATCCATTTGTAATTGTCCTGCTTCATTCCAAGTTCTACCTTGGATCTGCCCATTAATGTTCTATGTTTCTGCACTGATCTCTAACATTCATGCAGTCTTTGTGCAGCTGGGTGGTCTAGTGGTTAGGGTGTTGGTACTGCAGTCGGAAGGTTGAGGTTCAAAGTGTCACTGCTAAGGTACTTTTGGGCAAAGTACTGTTCCCACGCACTTCTCTCTGGGTGCTCCTCCCTGCTTCACTTGGTGAATGGGTTAAATGCAGAGAAAGAACTTCGCGTTGTGCTGTGGTGTGCTTTTGTGATACCATGTTGTATTTCTGAGCCATTTCCTAATTTACTATTCTTGGCTTTTTGGTTAGTTACTAGTGATTTTCCTAGTAGTTCTGACCTTTGTTTTTATGATTATGGTTGTGTCTTTGGATGTTCCTGTCTGCCCATACTTTGTCTTTGAATTTAACTTTGGCCTCTGAGCCACTGTTTGTGGCTCAGAAGGTTGTCGGATCGAATCCCTGGACTTTTACTGACATCACTGCAGTACCCTTGAGCTAAGTAGGGGCTCCACACACTGTTCCCCTGACGGTGGCAGCCCACTGCTTCACTTGGTGAATGGGTTAAATTCTGAGAAAGATTTTCACTTTGTTCACACTATGTGCTGTAGTGTATTCATTATAAGAGGCCGCTTTACTTTTGAGGTAAAGTAGTTTTACTCTACTGGCTGAGTTTACTAAAGTTTTGACTGTTAAAAAAGTGTCTAAGGAAATGTTAGTGGTTATTGGATTTATTTTCTTTTGCAAATTTGTATGTTTTTCTCATTTTTTCATAATAAAAGAAGCAACACATGGGAATTGTTTCAAGGGCTCACGCTCCATTTTAATCCATATTTAAATGTGTGGCGGGGCGGTCAAGGTGAATTTGAGGCCACTAATGGTATGTACACCAGTAAGGTAATTTTAAGTGGTTTATGACCCCAAAGCTGTCCGACAACGCCACCTAGGGGCTTTCACCCTAGGACATATTCCCCTAATAAAAAAGGACACACAGGTTCGTCTACTTAAAAGGAGGGAGCAAGAGACGTGCTTCAACCACAAAATTAATACTTTTATTTTAATACAAAAAAAAAACATTTAAAAAGCAAGCAAAACAGGACTTAAAGAGGGGAGTCACAGAAAAGCAAATAACAAACCTCAACAAAACAGGGGAAAAAAATATTTAAAACACAGTAAGACAATCTAAAACAGAAGGTCCGAGGCAGCTTGGCCGAGGCAAAACCGTATAATTTTACAGGCAACAGTCTAATTGTAGCAGCGAACAGTACAACTGTCGAAGCAGCTTGGCTGGGGCAAAACAGGGAAATACAACAATGAAGACAAAACAAACGGAAACAAACAGTACAATTGCCGAGGCAGCTTGGCCGAGGCAAAACAGCAGCCGTGTCACGGGCTCACGAACTTGATTCCAGGACCACGACGGACTGGAAAATGATACGAGTGGCTCCACAGTGATACACTGAGAGGACAAGTCTAAACTGTACAGAGAGGGGAAGGCACAGTTAGTAGGGACACGTCCAATATATATATTAAGGATGATATATAGCGCGCCATACCTGTAATTATGTACACCTCAGCGCCCAACACGCCGAAGCGCCTCGCGACGGCTGAAAACAGAAAGAATCGTCAGCTGTGTTTTTAAGTATTCCCTGAAGGGCTCGCGATAGAAAGTCAGCAACAACAAACCTACCGGTAATGATTACTTCACGGATGCCAAACTGTCCCACGGCTGGACCACGCGTGATGCACGCAGGCCCAAGGGGAAGCCGTTTACGCGACTCTGCTCAGGTAGGACCTCGGTGACATAGGTGCCCTAGCCTCCTTTTTATAGCTGGCCCCGTGAGTAAGCCAACCTATCAGCATTACTGCCGCAAAATTCCCGGAGAGAATTGGGGATGTTTTAAACAGCCCCAATTCTGTCCTGCTACAAATGCTTGGAAATTCTACTTAAAAATAGCCCATTATGAAATGTTTTCTTTCTGTGAGGGAATAGTACCAAAGTCAAAGAAACAAACCTTCTTGTTTACTACTACTAAAATGGTCTGAGCTGTCATTTTAATTGTTAGGTATAGGAACTTGTTTCCTTAATAGTAATCTTTAGTACCTTTAGCTAACAAAAAACTATAAGTTACACTTATGAGTTAGATTTATGCTAGTGGCTAATCGGACAATGAAAGGAAATGTGATGCAAATTGCACAGTTTTATAACTGATGGATCTTAATTATTTAGAAAATGCATGTGGTTCTCAGTATCAGCAAACTGTCCATGAGATGAGTGGAATAGCACTTTATTGTACTTTCAGTTATATCCATACTATACCTTAGATTAGCAGCTACACTTTCTCTTTTGCACAAACCCAGGACTCTATGGACTTAAGTATGTACAGCACAGGTTTATGCATGCTACAATAAGCTCCCTGTTGTTCCAGAGTAAGAGAGTCAAATTACTGTTGTGACTGCAGTTATTTTATCTCGGTGTGGTCGATGTTTTTTATATCTTATGAGGCATGAATATTAAAGTAATAGTCTTAATATCATGCAGCTCTATACTTAGGCTGCACCCCAATGCCCATTGAAAAATTTAAGCATTCAAGTATTTGATACTGGAGTGCATCATTAAGTACATTTTCAGTTTTTGTACCTTAGGTTTACAAAGACGCACCTATGCTGTCTTTTTCCAGACAGTATAAGGCAGGGCTTTCACATGTGGTCCTGGTGGTCTCACAGTGTGGTAGTTCCCCTCCTCAAACACACTTATAACAGGTATGTTTGAGCAGGAAAATCACGAAACTACGGTGGACAGTGACCCTCTAGGACTGGAGTTGTACACCTTTGCCATAAGAGATGCAGAGAGGTTGGAATATAATAGTTAATATATAACTGTGTTGGTGCTGTACATGAAATGACACAAAAGTCAAAGAAAATGAATGCAGTAGGATACGGGCCCTACTTATGAGGCACATTATAGTGCTGGGTTGTTCAGTACAGTCTCTATTAATATTAGTAATGCATAATATTGTTTACATTGGCTGCATATGATCATGAAGACAAGGGCCTTGAGATGGGCCAATATATAGATGCTCCGTACAAGAGCACCGAGGTAGGGGATTAAAGAGGGAAAAATCCATATTCTCTCCCTTGTGATAACTGCACGCCTCCCAATTGCATGCAAAGCAGTTCATAGTGAGGCGAAGAGGAAGAGCAGGGGGAAACATTTAAACAAGACAAAAGAGCTAAAATATCACTATGTAAATCAGAGAAGGGGAAACATGGGGATTCGCTGATGTGCATGATAAGATGGCTCCCTGCCTGCTGTGCTAGCAAAGATGCGATAGGTTCTGCACGAGTGAAAGCATTCAAATGGCTTTCCTCAAGAGAGCCAGGCATGCAGTAACACATAGTATTACAGTCTGAGGAAAGATAAGGATTGGTCCCAAATACCTCATCTCTATACCCATACATTATGCATAGTGCTGCAGGCTATCGCTTAAGAAAAGGGTGAAAAGTCATTTCAAAAGTAATAAATAAATAAACAAATAAATAAATACGAACAAACTCGAAAAAAAAAAAACTTGCCCTTGTCTATCAACAAAGTGTACGGCGATGGAAGGAAAACAACATCATGAAAATTCAGCAGCGACAGGCTAACAAGGGATAAGAACTGGGAGCACTCGCGCTTCTTCCATTAGCATACCCTGCAGCCACCTCAACATATCTCTTGGTATAGTGGGGAGGGGGGGTCCAGGTATTGAAAAGCCTGATGATTAGATTCAGAAGCTCTATTCTCGCAAATGCCAACTGTTTGCGTGAAGACAGTGTGCCGGGCCAGGCTGGTTATACGCTTTGGATAACATGCTGTTGATTTGTAATTTCACAGCGACATCAGGCAGGCCATGGCGCTGTCACAGACTCCATCACCAGCTCCGGCTGATTGACAGCCACATTGAATTCATACCCGCATTGCTCAGTTTCAATTACTCAATAAACATGTTGCCTTCAGTTTAAGTTGTCAGGTCTTTGCTGAAGTGCCACTGATAAGCCATCTTCTCCCAGATGTTGGAGTCTGATGGGCCTCAGCGAATAGACCTGCAAAAAAAACATCCAAAATGGCTCAGGCTCCCTGAAGGGATAACTCGGAATGCAAAACAGGCCAGGCGCTTGCCTGCATATCCTGTGGGTCTATGTGTGTGAGAGAGAGTGCGAAAAAAATAATAATATGAAGACCAAATCGCTATAAGTCATGCTAAAAGTCCACTAGGTTATTCATAGTATTGTCCTTTGAGGAATGCATAGGGCCAAAAACAATCTCATAGATATTCTGATTAGCGGGGTGGGGGAATTTTTGTCAAACCCTGTAAGGACCTCTTGTCTCGCATCTTCTTGAGAAGATTTACAACTCAAATCTCAAGTCAGTAGCTAGATGTCCAGAAGCTCCCAAGGTCATTCAACTCTGGCTACCAAAGAAGTATCACTGAGAGCGGGTTTTCTAAAGATATTCATGGCGTTAGCCCCATGCTGCCTGCATTACCTCCTCTGGTAATCATCTCCCCAGTGGGACAAGGGCACAGATGTGTTGTCTTATCGCAGAAGACTCGATGTGTGCCTCGTGTACCCTTAATACACTCCACTACCCTTATTATACTGTAAACTGCCTGTGACGCTTAGCTAATGGGACACCAGCTTGGCACGTTAATAATGATGCCTTTGGCTTCATCATCAAGTGGCCAGAGCCTAGATTAGTCACATGCTTGCATCTAAAGTAGACAGGAGACCATTCCAGCACATTGCCTCTGTTTTCACAGAGCTAAAGCAATTTACATATTCAGCACAGCAGTTTTCTTTTTTCATGCTGCAAATGCACATCTTTTCTTTTTGGGCATATGTGTATTTATTGATTTATGTATTTATGAGATGGAACAGTAAAAAAGAGGGAGATACAGAGAGAGTGAGAGGCAGAGAGAGAGAGAGAGAGAGAGAGAGAGAGAGAGAGAGAGAGAGAGAGAGAGAGAGAGAGAGAGAGAG
>JBBPDE010000128.1:22729035-22742726 GCA_037974605.1 Nannopetersius ansorgii
AGAGGGAGAGGGAGAGAGAGAGAGAGAGAGAGAGAGAGAGAGAGAGAGAGAGAGAGAGAGAGAGAGAGAGAGAGAGAAATGTGCTGATGTGTGAATTTCTTTTTGAAAAGGACATTTTGTATGCATTATTGTCCTGGATGGCTTCAGAGCATTTGCAAGGTCTGACAGTGGAGCAGAATGTCAGCTCCATCTGTGCTGGAACACAGGCACCTGATTGGCCAAATAGCACTGTTTCTAGGCCTCCTGGAAATCCAGTCACCTGTTCTACTTGTGGTCAAACTCAGTAACAACAACTTCGTACAGGAGAAAATAAATCATTATTGAACGTCAGGGATGGTTAAGAGCTAAACCCAAGCTAATTTCTATCATTGGCCCAAGACATCATTACATTTGTCTTTTATATATGTCTCTGATGTTTTTTCCCCTTCATAACAACCTCAGGCTGCAACTAACTACACAGTGGGAGATGTGTAACTTAGCCATTTAGCTCAAGGGGCTAACGTTACCATGTTTATACTGTCTGTGCATTGTGTATCTGCTGTTATTTATGGCGTGTTGGTACAGATTAGGAGTAACCTCAGCCAATATATCGCCCACTATATTGCTCTTAGATATTTGCAATGAGTCATTTTTCTACTGCTTGTCTCAAACATGAAATAATTCTATACTGAAGACACATTGCTGTTTCAGTTAATGTCCATCTACTTGCAGGCATGCACATGTCACTTGGTAGCATCAGAAACTGAATCATAGTATCAGTATTTTCTATCGGCAACAGAAATATTGAATTTTTGGTGCAACTCTGGTCACATCCTTACAAACTGACTACTAACCGGAACTATGATACAGATTTGTGATTGGTGTTTGCACATGCAAAGTGCATCCAAGCTTGTTTATTTGACATAAGAGACGTAAAAAGAGGTTTATTTGAAAATAACATGTGAAAGAAATATAAGACCTCATAAACAGAAATGACCAAAACTGCTCTGAAACTCAGGATATCCCACACACATTCCTACATAACATTGTTCACTCTCTTCTTACAAAACCAAGTAAATAGCATTTTCTACCAAACAGTGCAAACAACTTGCTTGGGTCAAGTGATACGATTAAATATTTCTAACATGTATTAATTAACTCCAAATAATGTGTTCATTCTGAAATGTCCTCAGTATAAAGAGTTTTACCATATCAGCAGCAATATGCTAGAGCATAGACCAATGAATGGATCCACTACAGATCTTGCATTGTTGTTCCAGCACATCCCACAGATGCTCAGTCAGATTTAGATCTAGCAAATCTGGAGACCATGCAACTCTTTGAACTCTTCATCATGTCCCTCAACCCATGCCAAACAATGTGCGAAAAGTGTCGGGTGCTTTATCCTTCTAAAAGAGATTATTGTCACTGGAGAATATCTTTGCCATGAATAGGGTGTACCTGGCTTTCGACAATGTTTAGGTATTTGGCATGTGCCAAACTGACATCCAGAAGAATCCTCAGACCTGGGTCTTCCCAACAGAACAAAGCCCAGTGCTTCACAATGCCTCTATTGGCTTGTTATCTTCCCACAATACATTCTGGTAAACAACATGCACACACATGCATGTACCCAGCTGGGACTCATTGGACCTGCCAGCCTTCTTTCATTGCTGGAATACCCAGTTCCTGTGCTTGCATGTCCATTTTGATGCTGTAGCCCCACGGTGCCAAACTCAACATGGTGTAAGACATTTTTTGTTGTGACACATTCTGTAAGCAGCATCACAGTTTTGGTGACACCAGCCACAGCAGGCCTTCTGTTGGTCCTTATGAATTGATAAACCTTGGTTGCCCAGCACCCTGTTGCCAGGTTGTGGTTAGGAAATCCCTGTTAGTAGGTACACACTGCTGCTGACCGGGAACACCCAAAAGACATGGCTCCTAGATAAGGGTCACTCCCTATGATGGCCAGTGAGGTATCACAACCTTTGGCCACGCAGGACCCGATATTTCTTGACCCCAGTCCAGGGGTGCTGAGACAACTCTGGAACTGAAGCTCCACTACTTGCAGCTGCCCACGGGTTCCCCAACCAGCTGATGGCACAGCTTAGCTGGCTAATTCTGTGAGGTGAGGAGAGCGAGAAGGTGAGCATGTTCAGAGCTTACTGACTTGATTTGAAGGGTACATGTCATCTCCTTTTTTGGCTGAGCAGGAGGAAGAGCAGGCCAGACACGGGAAGATGACAGTGACTACACACCAGGACTCTGACTCGGCTGGCTCTTAAGCTAGTGAGACCCAAGGGGGCAGGATACAAACACCAATCAAAACCCAGAGACATTTAACTCCAAACTAGACTTAACTCAAGGACAGATTACACACAGGTGAATCTTAGCGGCCACCATGGCCAAAAGACTCACGGACTGCAGGTGCTACACCGCGCCAAACAAAAACAAACCTGAGACAGCGGGTCTTGACGGGACTCCTTAATACTCAAGCAAGGGTTCTTGCTGGGGCCATGGTGGAGGTGGCACAAATGCGACAGGTGGAGTCCATTATAACACATAATAGAGATACGTAGTGATATTGCCCAAGGCAAGATTATTGCACATAATAATAAGATATTGCCCATAATTATAAAGATTTAGCACCCAATAAGAAAAAACATGATTCTGCGCATAGTAAGACTACTGCACATAACAGGACATTGCATATAATGATAATGATTTAGCACTCAATAAGAAGTTGCACATCTGAGTAGCAGCAGGTTTTTGCCCAGATTATTGTGTGGATGGGTGACAGAGAATTATAGTCAATGGGGAGGAAGTATTTTTGTAGTGTTCAATAGAGCACTTAATGCTGGTGAGTCTGTGGCTAAAAGTACTTCTCAGTTCAGCCGCAACAGTCTGGAGTAAGTGATTAGCCTTGTCCATGATGGACTACAATCTTGACAGTTTTCTCCTTTCAGTCACAGTTGTCAAGTTCCTCATCCAACACTGAGTCCGCTTTCCTGATAAGCTTGTTGAGTCTCTTGGTGTCTTTGTAGGAAGTACAGCCTTTTTATAGTACTTCTGCCTTTCTTATAGGTGCCCAGGGAGTTCTTTGACTAGTACAGTTGACTATGCTGACTATGAGAATGACTGTTCAGTTACCAAGCAATATATCCCTGACCTTGCAGAAATAATCACCATTTTTTGCTTCTTCTGTGAGTGGTCATAATGGATTTGGATAACAGATTTTGGCTTATTGGTTTAAAAGTGAAATATATAACAACAAATGACAACATAAATCTAACAGATTTGTCATGCTATTGTGAGATAAATTCGAAAATCCAGAATGCGCTTCAAAGGTATGGGGTAAATGTAGCTTGTCAAGCTGCATTACCAGACCATCAAGATCTCTGTAAACACAAACCAATTCCCGTCCCTAGGCAGATAAAATATGTGGAAGTAGTGCTGAGATCTGCTTTGCCATTCAGTTCTTTGTTACTGCCTCAGGCATGTTTGCGTTTTTTTTTGTTGTTTTTTTCCCTGATAGCACTCTTACTAGACCCGTCTGTAAATATCATTGAATATAATTTATCCTGGCACTATAGTGGACCCTTTGCTGGAAGAATATTTACATGCATAGCACTGCTCTGTCTGCTTGTGCATAATTTGTAGACCATAAATACTGTGTTGTCTCATGCAGGATTACCCCCTCCCCCTTCCCCTTACTCTCCTCCATGACTGATCCACAGTTCTTTCCATCCTTACTCATAGTTGACGTAGTGCCACAGTGGTATGAACTCTCAAGTGCAGCCAGCAGGCTGAGAGAGTAAGGCACTCAACAGGTGCACAATTACAGCTTCAAAAAAAGTTAGAAGTCCATCACACAGCTAAAAACAACAGGAAAGCTTTCACCTTTGTTCATGTGTTGAGGTGCATTTCTAAGTTGGCATTGCATATTTTTTGCCTTAATGTGACCTGGATCTGATGTATTCAGTGTTGTATGGACTACAGTCTTTTCAAATAACCTTTTCAAATGAGACCTGAGCCAACACAAGTAGTCTTAAATCGGATACATGCCAGGTTTGTTGTCATCTGAAGAATGGCCAGATGTTTTGTCCACTCCAAAAAAAAAACATTTTATTGTCATAATCCAGAGTTGGCAGCACAGCAGCAGTGAGTAACTTGCAGCTTCTGCCAGCAAATACTGCAGAAGTGTGAAAACATCTGCCCATAATCGTAAGTTGAGAGCTGTTCAGAGCTAATGATAGAAGACCAGTGCCGCTAGCAGTGAGGTGGTTTTAATCCATTACAAATTACTCATTACTCTTTACCTTTCTCAAACATTCAAAATTCCAATTAGTCACTTCAGTACTTTATTTTGAAATAAATGGCCAGTTACAGTAAACATTAAGTAAAAGTCAGTCACTATCTTGCTTTTAAACGAGACATTTATTTTAGCCAGCTATTGTTAATACAAATGTTTAATTACTAAAAGTATTTGGATACCTAGAAATTACCCAGTAATTTACCAAAATAAAATCACTGAACAAACTGTGAAGCTTGTTATAGTTTGCAAGTCTGAACTGTTTAAGTGAGACTGGAGCTTGCATGAGGATATTTAATGAGCAATTTCAAATGATCATGATTAGATGCTTTGACATATTAAAAACTATGTGCACTGCACTGGTCACATTCAAGTAACACAGTCAGGCATCATATGTAGCACATGCAAATTAAGAGATATTTAGTTCTATGTAGAAGAAATTTTATTAATTGCATGAACAATAATAGTTCTCTTAGAAACATACAAATAACAGAAGTAACACAAGAAATTAAACGGTAATGCTAGACTACTTGCTATTTAAAAAAAATATTTTTCACCACATTATTTATAACATTTGCCACTAGTTTGTTGTTGTTGCTGTCTATGGTTTGTGTGGATCATTCTGATGACATTTTTGTGTGGAAGTGGGCATGCCAGTCAATTGTTTAGAATTGAGTAGGGACGGTAGAGACATCTCTCTACCAGTATCAGATGACTACTGAACTGTCCCTAGCAAATGTTCAACATAAAAAAGTACAAATAAATTAAAACCGCAGTTGTCCATTAGTGTTCTGAACATAAACGGCTGACAGTTCTGCTGGTATTTGCATGTGTATATATTTATCTGACCCTCAAAGCCAGCCTTTTCAAACCAATAATTTATAAATTTGTTTTTCCATCTAAACACTGCTAAATATATAAAGAATTTCTTGTGTTCTGTGATTTCAGTACTTCATTGCTTGTTACGTGGATGACAGCGTCCCTATCAGTGTCAAAATCAAACTCATACCCTTGATGTGAGTCATTTCAGGGCACAGATTTGTTAATACTATGAGTAACAAAGATGAATATGAATCCTAAAGGCAGAAATATCAGATTTGAGCAGAAAATGAGAATTAAGCAATCAGTGATGATGAAGTGTAAATGAAATTTACACCAGGAGTAAGGGGAAAAATTTGTTCATCTAAACCATTCCTTTTAAATTAGGCATCAGACATATCTCAGATAAATCACAGGGCTGAAGTGATCACAGAAGGGATTTGTAAAAGAGCCTTGGATGATGTTTTCATCCACAAGCAGACCCTCTCTCTCTCTCTCTCTCTCTCTCTCTCTCTCTCTCTCTCTCTCTCTCTCTCTCCTTGCATTGCATTCCTCTCTCTGTCAGTCCAACATCCACCCTGGTCTGCATGAAAGCTTCTCAGCTGCTGCAGTATCCAGGGGATGAAGGCTGATGCTGGCAGGTGAGTTAATCGATGTGTGGTAACTTTCAATATCACTCCTGCAGGAGCTCCCAAGAGTTGAGATGATGAAGCAGATCGCAATCAAGGGGGGGTGGGGGGTGGCTGGAGGCTGAAGCGAATGACTTTGATGAAGTTCCTGTGGCAGGTCAGGGAAGGGCTTGAAGGATTTGACCAAAAGCCCAGGCCTTCTCTCTGCTCTCAGCTGGACTCAAAAGAGCGTGTAATCAATCCTACCGGTCTAATTTTGGAGGAGCTCGGAGGGGGTCGACTGAAGCTCATCCTTTAAGGGAAGGGTCTGGAACTGACGGGACACATCAAGGCTGCATCCGGGCCTGCCAGGCTGGCCGTATTTACTCAGTGTCATCTGCTTTTCTGTTATAGCCCTTCTTCCGCAGCATGGTGAGATATCCCGCGTGGTCCTTTATCAACACAAGGCCAGGTGCATCCTGGGAGGCTCACGCAGGGCCTTTATCAGGGCTGGGGCAGTGGCATCCAGGGCCAAAGGATCAGAGGCACCCTGGAGAAGGGAACCAGCCTGGCCATCCGCAGGGACGCTGCAGTCTGTCCAACATCAAAGGATTGCGAAGGCCAAGGTACCAGGCTGCAAACGTGAAATCTTGTCAAGAGGAAAACTCTAATAGACCAAGTCTGGCACAGCATGGCTTTGGGAGGCGGTGCAGTCATCCTGGTACATTCAGTGGAGTTGTAATGACATTGTGGACATCCGTGGGAGAGGGCAGTCATTAGTGTGCAGGAAAGAGCTGCGTACCAGGGGTTTGGGGAAATAACTTAGATGTGTTGTTGAAGAGCAAAGATGTTTTTGCCTCAGGGCAAGACACTAGTCCATTATATTGTATTCTGTCGGACTGATCTACAGTGCGAGAACGAACCTGCTCAGACAGAATGAACAGCGATCTGGTTACAAATGAACTTGGAATAGCAATCTAAGTATTAATAACAAGGCATGCAATTTATGGTGATGTCTAAAAACTGTATTGCGCAAGGGGTCAAATGGGAAATAACTTTCTGCTCCAACTTAAACACAGCTCCTCCATCTTTCTTTCTGACATCCACACGCAAAACACATCAGGGAATTCTCTAGACATGCCATAAACCCTGGATCCCTGTGGCACTGGCAAAGCAAGAGGATGATCTCTGAAGGTTTTCAGCTCTGCCACTCAGCACAAAAATGAAAGGGAAGATCATAATTGAGCCTTGGCGCCCATTTCCCTCTCTATTCCAGGCACATCAGAATCTGTCTTTTGACGGCAGGTGATTTTTGTGATGGCAATTAGTGTGGATGTTTAAGCTGCTCTACTGGCTGCGTTAGTCTGGGACCCATTTGGTGCCAGAAATTCTCCGAATGTGGGGCTGTTAAATGTGGTGCCTCTTTCTTTGTGGATGGCGGTAAATCATTATGAAGAGAAGAGTAAAGCAAAGAGGATTATGTGTGGCATGTGAACCTGCTGCCCAGCTGGCATAACTCTTCTTCTAATAGAATCTCATGACTAATACCTAAGACTAAAGCCTCCTGTGCTAAAATTGGGCGCTGTAGAGGGACAAGCTTTGTGAGGATGCTCACACTGTTTAGGTTAAGGCCTCTGTCTGTAATCAGCATCGTGGCACAGCAGGGTAGCTCTGCCACAGACAGTATTTTAGAGAGGTAGTACAGTGGAAATGTAGGCTAATGCTAATGACTGTTGTCTGTGTTTTTAACAGTGCATTTAGTGCAGTTATTATTGTTAGTACTGTAATATTTAGACGGCTTATATATGTCACATTTTCACATGAGAAATGATCCACAAGGAGTAACCAACTGGGGCAACCGATTGCCTAGTGATTAAGAATCTGCCCCTGTGATTGGAAGGCAATGGGTTTAAATCCCAGGACTGCCAGTGGCACCACTGAGCTACCCTTGAGCAAGGTTCCATCCAAACACACTGCTCCCTGGGTGCTGCATTACTAGCAGCCCACTGCTTCAGTTGGTGCATGGGTTAAATGCAGAGAAACAATTTCACACTGTTCACACTGTGTGCTGTGCCGTGCTGTGTTCCCACATGACTATAAGGGGCCACTTTAAGACAGATGTTACTTTGACTGTTTTTGAGCTATACATTGTTCCAGCGGATCTTGTGCCAGAACCCTTTTGGAGGTTGCTAAATGCAAAGCATAAAATATAATGAAATGGAATTATCACAGACTTGCATAAAAAGCTCCATATTGTCTCGAGCATAATCCTCTATGGTGAAGTGTTTGGGCAGACTTAAGTTTCACATCCCAGTGGTGTACAAAGAAGATCTGAGGCTGCTCGCCTTCAGTAGAGATAGAGCTTATCTGAAAATGTAACATGAATAAGGAAAAAGTAGATATAGCCTGAGAATTTAGAAATTACGACAAGTTTTACAAGAGGTCAAGTCCCTAGTAACCTAAAGTTTGCTGTGGCCATAATAGAATTAGGGAAGCACACAAATACACAATCTTATCTGCTCTTTGGTTAAGCTATGGAGGTTTTTTTGGATGCAGCAGGTTTCTTCAACATGCCAAAGGAGCAATTTCGTTACATTATTCAGCAGCTGCAAGATTCCACTTTGGCACGCTTTAGAATGTACACTCTAACTCGATTATGCCAGGCAAGGAGAGTGAGATAGAACAGGGGGGCAACACAATTGGGCTTACAGCTCCACAAGAATCCTATTGCCGCAGGAAGAAATAAAATCAGTGGCAGAGATGCCTCCTTACTCAAATCCTGAGTAGATTGAAACCACACACCTTTTTTAGCAATGGCTGCCTACACAGAGTTGGAATTGCGTGCACAATGAACACACAAGGACACATACACAAGGGCACACTCAAACATACGTGCCAGAGCACATGCATTCGGCTGTTTTCTTGTTGGAGGCTGCTTTACCCTTGAGCTGATGTAAGGTATTTTCGGTAATATCCTCTGTACTTCTCCCCAGCTCCCACTTTACAAGAACCAATGCTGTTAAATAAAAAGCTACGGAGACCCACAGGACCAGAATGGTAAAAGAGTGTGAGCATTTGATTCCAGCTGAATTATCCCAGCGAGGGTGCTTACTGTGGGAAATGTATGGGGATTGTTTCGAGCATGTGATGTCAGAGTAGCTTGCTCCTTTTGCCGAGGAGCAATTGAAGAGAAGGACAACGTCGCTGAGCAGTCGGAAGGAGACAGTGATTTCATCTCTGCAGTGATTTTTTTCTTTTCATGACCTACCATCGTCGGCAAAAGCGCTGTCACTCGCCACCGTCTACACTCCTTTAATTGGATTGGCGAGGGAGCATTGCTCTATTCCAGAATGTCCTTGAAATGTGGGGTCGTCCGGTTGGGCCCAGGGGTGACCTGCCACCCAGTCAGTCAATTAACAGCCCAACTTTGCTCAGCAAGGGCCTCCTAAACTTTCCTGCTCTGACTGCTCCACACCCCACAGGAGCGCGCCGACCAGTCCACAGAAAAAAAAAGCCAGGCTAAAACTGCCCATTTCTTACGGTGTTTTCCCAAGGTGATGCACTTAGGATTCCCGCTGGCACGCACTGTGCACAAAGTGAAAAGCAGAAAATTGTAGCATAATTTTGGCGCAGCGTTCTCTTCGTCCCTTTCAAAAGAAGTGGCATGACAAAGAGGAGAGAGAGCAGAGGGAAAAAAAGCTGCAGCTCAGCTCCTTGCTTTTAAAAATAACAGGCAGTTTGGTTAAGTGGACTGTGCGGGAGAACCAGTGATGTATAACCAAGACCTTGCATTTAATTAAACTGGCCTCCTACACTTTTTCTGCAAGCGTGCATAATCATTTCATACACTGTGATATCATCTGCTTAATGCACTATTTTACCATACTGTTAAACCTGGGCGATAAATCTCATGGAGCTTTCCTTTTATAGATGCAGGCTGAATAATGTGTGCATTATATTAGTGTCTCAACCCCCCTTTTTATTTATTTGTTTATTTATATATTTAGGTTGTTTTTTTCATCACATAGAGAAAATACTTTAGTGTTATCAGGCCGTCCGCTCCCACAAAAGAGCATCTTTATGCCCCTGTGGTGCTTCTGGATGATTGTTTGTTTCAGCTCATTTTGCATCAGATGATGCATTCGATTCACTTCATACATCTACGTGTGCTGCATTGCCCCCGCCTCTCACAACACCCACCCATAGGAGTAGGCTTTGCTCACAAATGCTTTCCTCAAAAATAGATCCACTGGAAAGATCAGCCAAAAATTCTAATTTGGCTATTGGAAGTTAGCAGGATCATGCAAACTAGTGACTTTTGTTTATTGTTTGTCATTTTAACTTTCAAGACATTTGATGACTACGCTCAGTTCTTCACTTCACCTTCCAAATATGCACTGAACATCCTTCACCATGTTATGGAAACCACAAGTCAGACACAAAAGCATGTCAGTGGCAGCTATCAAGCCTAGAAATTCTATTTCCGCTTCTCTCAATGTCCCTGTTCATTATTTGGTTGCTTGCTCTCTTCTTTTTTTTTCTTTTTTTTGCCTGACATGACTTTACATATTAAGCAGGGCTGCAGATACAATGCTGTTCAGTCCTGCACAGAGAATCTTAAGATATTCCGCAACAGTGCCGGAGGATTTGTTAATTACCATTTTGACATCTGTCCTCTGTGTAGGAAGGGATTAGCAGAGAATAGCAGCCATATTCTGATCTCCACCCAACTCACACTGATGACAACAGATGTCAAAACAGACCCTATTAATATTAACGACTTTTGGTTTAACTGCTTCACCGTCCACATTTTCCACAGTTTACAGCTCTATGAATGGCCATAGGAAATGTACTGTTTGTGTGTAAAAGACACAAAAATCCCCTGATCTTGGGTGTTGCTTGGCCACTGAATGCTGGCTACAGGTGCTGTGCTACACCAAGAAGTCAGAAAAATTTTAGTCATAGAAATGTAACTGGACAATGCCAACAGTATACACACTGGGCACTTTATTAGAAACACCATCCATTTAGGCCCACTGTGCCAATATACAGATTCTGTAGCCAGATACAGTAACTGGAACTCTGTCTTAAACTGGTACAAACCCTGTTCCACCCTTAAAGGAAATGTCTTATTTCCTTGTTATACAAGCATTTGCATAGAATCAAATACAACTAGTTTTTCATAGCATTGTTGTTTCACAGTTAAAGTTAAATCTGATCACATGGCCCGTTTGTGAGATAAGATTTTGCGAGATTTTGAAGAAAACTGCAGTGGAAAAAAGGCAATGAAACCACTTTGGTGAGATTCTGTTAAACTGGGGATGTTGTATTAATTTTCCCGGCTGTGTCATAAAACATGTTTTAACAAGATCCCTGTTGTTGTAGTATAATGAGTATTTCTACCACAAAGTGCCCCTCATATAATTCACATGCTACTGTCACCAGAGTGCTTTATCACTCGTGCTTTGGAAAGAGGAAGAAAGGAAAGGAAATGGGGAGGGAATGAGGGAAAGAGAAGGGAGAGATTTAGCTTTACAAGAAGCTGCCAGCCAGGCTTAACAAAGCTATGTTTCACATGTATAAATGTATCAGCTGGAATTACACTGCTCCAGCTGAATAAATACCTTCAGGGTTCATTTCCGGCAGCTTCTCTTACAATGAGCTCATATGATTTACCCTTTTATCTCTCACCCACTCCTTTCTTATCTCTCTCTCTCACTCACTCACTATCTCTCTCTCTCTCTCTCTTTCTTTTCGTTTTCTCATTTCTCTCATCTCTGAGACATGTCTCTTTCTCGCTTTATCTACTGGTCTTCTCTTCTCCTGTCTTCCTTCTTTCCCTCTTTCTGTATCTTTCTTTCTATAATGCTATGTCACACATATTTTGCTCTCTTTTTTGCTATTTACCTTACCACCTAGAGGCACATCTCCTCTGTGGCCTAGTGGTTACAGCGTTTGCCCTCTGAGCAGAAGGTTTGGGTTTGATTTCCAAGACCACTTGGCACCTCTAAGGTACTCTGAGCAAGGTACGGTCCCCACACAGTGCTCCCCAGATGCTGTGGTCCTGGCTGCCCACTGCTTCACTTGGTGAATGGGTTAAATGCAGAGGATGAATTTTGTGGTGTGTTCACGTATGACAGAATGGTCACTTTCACTCTTTCCTTCTCTTTATATTCCTCTTCTCTTTCTATCTCTCTTCCTCTTAACTTCTTTGTCCATCTCTCTCTCTCTTCCTCAGGTCTTTGAAGAACCATCTTCTCCACTCCACTCTCCTCACAGGTATTCTCCTGTATGCGTGTGTGTGTGTGTTTCTGCGTGTGTGTGTGTGTGTGTGTGTGTGTGTGTGTGCACGAGTGTGTGTGTGTGTGTGTGTGCACGCGTGTGTGTGTGTGTGTGTGTGTGCACGCGTGTGTGTGTGTGTGTGTGTGTGTGTGCACGTGTGTGTGTGTGTATGTGTGTGGGTGTGTGTGTGTGTGGGTGTGTGTGTGGGTGGGTGTGTGTGTGTGTTTGTGTTTTGGTGTGTGGGGGGGGTGTGTGTTTGGGTGTGTGTGTGTGTGTGTGTGTGTGTGTGTGTGTGTGTATGTATGTACGTATTGGTCACTGTAGGCTATGTGGGGTAGCTGATGAGTTCAATGTACCGCATTAGACATCCATCACATCATCTGTCCAAACGTAAGCCCAGCACACATGCATCACTGTGACACAACCCTCAATCACTCACTCACTGACACAGAGCATACAGCGCTGCTCAATTGCCCAATCTTTACTCTGTGTGTGTGTGCGTGTGTGTGTTTATGTGGAGGACTCAAAAGATAAAAGTCAAAAAGTGCTAGGTCAGAGTATCCCCTTATCTCTGCAAAACTGTTCAAAAATCACTGTGAAGGGAGGTCACAAAAATGTACATAAAGCTCCATATCATGGTCAGACATATGAATCAATACAGTAACGTATAAAATATAATAAACAAACCTCTCAAAATGAGCAAATATTTAAATGTGATTTTAATGTACTTAGTTTTAAACTGTTATTCTGCTCACATCTCAGAATGACCCAATCCATAAAACTAATATTGGATTAATACGCAGTTTGAAGTCCAGATTGACTCGCTCAGGCAAAACCTTCTTCAAAAGTTTTACACTTCCATTTCATATGTGCAGCGTTGATAGTTATTATTCACCTCATGCTTTATTCCCTCTCTGAAATACCACTCAGTCATTAAAATTTAGTGTGGATTTTCTCAATATCGTGTCCTGCATCTTAACTTGCTCTTACTGTGCCGACACAGGGCAGGCTCAATTAAAATCACAAATATCCTTATGTTAAAACTACATGAACAAATGAGAGTTTCAGGTAAGAAATATGTAGCCCTGTTAGTGCAGCGCCACCTCATAAACTCCATTCTTAGAAAGGTGAAACTAAGTAATAAAACAGCAATAAATGTGAGGCATACAGATTATAAGATTATTAAGAATTCAGGACATCAGACAAATAATGTGCGCCGGAGTTCAAAGAGCAATGCATGCTGAGAAAAAGTAGGACAGCTTATTACCTTCCTTAAGTTACCCAGCTTCAATTCAACACACTTCTCACACTACACAGACTTTCCTCTTGCTGTTATCTTCTTAAAGTAACATTTGACAGACGCCCATATCCATTTTTAAGTGTTTTGCTCAAGGACACAACAATAGAAAGTGGGGGTTCTGACCTACATCTTTGTGGTCAACATAATTCACAGGCAAGTGTTTTATCCACTACTTACCCATGGCTCTTGTTCTTCTTCTTCTTAATTTTTTTATTATTAGGAATTAGAATTAATACATGTATTAGCATATTAATAATAACTACTTCTATAGCTACTTCTACAGAAGTAGTTATTATTAATATGCTAACTACTTCTACATTATTATTATTATTATTATTATTATTATTATTATTATTATTATTATTATTATTATTATTATTATTATTAT
>JBBPDE010000128.1:22785253-22799596 GCA_037974605.1 Nannopetersius ansorgii
ATATGTCTTTTATAGGGCGCTGGTGTGCGCTCTCTCTCTCTCTCTGTCTCTCTCTCTCTCTCTCTCTCTCTCTCTCCGTCTCTCTCTCTCTCTCTGTCTCTCTCTCTCTCTCTCTCCCCGTCTCTCTCTCTCTCTCTCCCTCTCTCCGGCTCTCTCTCTCTCTCTCTCTCTCTCTCTCCCTCCCTTCGTCTCTCTCTCTCTCTCCTCTTCCCATTTCTGTTCCACTTCTTTCTCTCACTCCCACCTTTCTCTCTTTCTCACCTGTTTTTCCTTTTCTGTTTACTTTTATTCTTTCTTTCACTCGCTGTCTCCTTTTCCCTCTCTTCTCTCTCTCATCTCTCTCTCTCTTTTTTATTCAGTTTTTCTCTCTTCTTTCTCTCTCTGTCTGGTCTGTTTATCTCACTCTGTTTCTCTATCACTCTCGCGCTACGCCCTCACTTTGCTCCAACTCTCTCTCTCTTCCTCTCCCTCTTTTCTCTCTCTTCCTCTCCCTCTTTCTCTCTCTCTCTCGTTTCTTTCTCTGACTCCTCTCTCTCACACCCTGTTTACTCTGTTTCTCTTCTTTAATCTCTGTGTCCCTCGCTCTGTCACTCTTTCTCCTTCTTCATAGCCTCTGTATCTTTCTCTTCCTCGCTCCGTCTTTCTCTCGTACTGTACCCCTCCTCTTGCGTTCTCTCTTTCTCCCTCTCTTTGTGTTTTTCACTCCACTCACTGTCTCTCCTCTTTCATCCTGTTCTCTATTCTTCTTTCTGTTTTGTTTCAGATCCTAATGTTCTCTCTTTATATCTTCTGTTTTCTCTGTGTCTTTTCATCTCTCTCTCTCTCTCTCTCTCTCTCTCTTTCTCTCTCTTCTCTCTTTCTCTCTCTCTCCTGTGTGTGCTCATGCAAGGACAGCCGCTCTCAGAGGGGACGGTCTGCCAGCTCCCCTCTGCCTTCACATCCTGTCACATCCTGTTTCCCTCTTGGCTGATCAAAAAAGAAACCCAGCATCAACCTACACGCCCCCAAACCTGGGCTGTGGTGCATTGCCTACCCACCGACCAGCACTGGCCCAGAACTGGCCCATTCATTTCCATACGAATGTCTCTCTCTCTCTCTCTGTCTCTGTCTCTCTCTCTCTTTCCCACTCTGACTGGATTCGGTTTCCAGTGCAATTCAGCACAGCTTCTATTCTTCAGTTCAATTCAAAATATCTATTTCAAGTACCCTGTCTCCAAAGCATTGAAAACATACCAAAATGGTTTGCAGTTGAATATATTCAGCAGAAATAATAGCAGTCATCCTACACCTGATCTACCAAGCCTTTTGCACCAGCTTCAGTTGTAAATGGACACATTCCAGCTGCGTGTTATGTACAAAACTGTCACACAAGCTTACACATGCAGTTAATGGGCCGTGTGCATGGAAGAACACTGAATGTGTCTTTCTCACTCATGCATATCATCACTGACCAAAAACAATGATAGTTTTACAAGAGAAGCCAAAAATGTTCTTTAATGAAAGTTCATGTAAAGCGTTTTTATTCCAAGACATTCTCAAGCATTTCTTTTGGTTCATTCATCACAAATGTTTCATGCCTATGTAAAGTACAGTTGTTGTGTTCAAACGAATAGCACTTTCAAACATGAGAGGATCAAAAATGTATAGAGAAACTGGAAGTGTGGCTGATTACTTACTCCATTTGGTTTTGCACAGAATGTTCCCTGCCTTATAAAACCAGCTGTAAATTAGTGATTATGTATTAGAGGTGTTTTGTTGAGAGAGGTACTTTAATAATTGCAGAAGATAGCACAGCCCTTGAACATGGGAAAGAATATTTACAAACAGAACAGTATAATTGCAGCCTTCAGGATGAGAATTTTGCGTGTTACTGTTTCAAAACTCAACTTTCTTAGCCTCAATTAAATCTTTTGGTGGGCAGGAATTTTATTAACCCTCTGTTGCATGGTGTTGCTTCAGGGTAACATACCAATTTTCCCCTCAGTTTCACGGGCACAAAAAGTCATACAGCAATAAAAATGCTCATTTTAATCTGGAGGAAGTATGCGAAGCTGACCCATTTTTCAAACACTTTTCTTCACCTGCACTCACATGTGTGGCAGCCATGTTTTTTCAGCTCCATGAGAAAAGGTGCCATTATCCTGAGGATTTCCATGAACAAAAATATTTTCACAATTTTGGGGAGCTTATGATTTCATTTTCCTCTTTTGATTATTTTTTCATTTAACATTTCTTTTGCAAAGGGGTAAAATAACTATGTTGCTTCAAAGTAACAATATGCAACAGTGGCTATGGCAAGCTGCCTCTGCAAAAAAGACACAATTTGCAGTAAAACGGGCACCGTCTCCAGTGTCCAGGCAGGTTTAGACCTGACGAGGCCCAATTGCATCAGTACCCCCAGGCCCAGCCCCTCTTGGACCACATAGACCACTGGTCTGTCTACAGCAGGGGTGACGAACTCCGGTCCTGGAGGGCACGATTTGGTGATTTCCCTGCTCAGAAACAGCTGGTTCTCCTCACCAGTTAATTGTCAGATTTAGTGAATGTGTTTGAGGAGGTGAACCATCAAACTGTGCTTGACACCAGCTATCCAGGACTGGAGTTCACAGCCCCGGTCTACAGTGAAAACAGAAGAAGGTGTAAATATCCTGGAATCAATAGAATAATCAAGGCCAAGTGCATGAACTGTGATGTGTTTCTTTGTGACACTCCTGAAAAGAGTTTCTTCTCCTTTCACACACAGTAACCTAAAGATGAGTTGGGCTTGTGTCCATAATTTCTGTATTAATAATATATGATCCACCAGTGTTGTTTGTGATTTAGTAGTTCATAGAAATGTTTTAACCAACACAAATTAGTTTTTATCTAGTCTGCGATTTCCTAACAAGAAGAATGAAAACATAAAAATGATGCTCATTTGTTGTGCATTGTTGCTTATAGAGAATACACCTTCACTAAAATGATAACTGACAGTAACTGTATCACTGGTGTTGAATATCTTTCATAAAATGTGTTTTGTTATGAAATAAGGAGATGTCAGTGTCAGGTTAGGAGAAGTTCAGGGAGTAGACATTTCTATCTATAGTTGAGAAACCTAACTATAATCATAACCTGTATTTAGTCATTTTGATCATGTTCTGTTAAAGTTTAAAGGAAAACAGTTTGTGGCTAATGAGCTAAGAGATGCTTGTATCAGGTGGGATATATAAGAGCCCTAAATGTACAGAAATAGCTCTCAAAGTGATAGCAGTCACATGCTGTGTTTGCTGTGGTTCATATTCACTATACAGAACATGTACTGTATATATAAATCTGACTGGGGTCTGTCGAACAATCACTGAGAATTCCAGCATACAATTAGAAAAATGTGTGACACACTATACAGGGGCTCTTCATGTCACGACGGAGATCCATTTACATTCATAGCATTTATCAGACGCTTTTATCCAAAGCGACTTTCACTCTCTAACTACAGGGGACAGTCTCCCTGGAGCAACTTGGTGTTAAGAGTCTTGCTCAGAGACCCAGTGGTGGTATGCTGAAGGAAGGATTCGAACCCATGACCTCTTGGTCTGGAGGCAAGTATCCTACCCACTGAGCTACCTCCACTCCATTCCACGGCAGTGACGTAATTTTGGTGTAAGTCGAAACACACCCTAGCCAAAGTTAATAACCTATCCTAACACAGTTGGAAAATCTATAAACACAACTTAGAAAGAGTCACAAAAAATTGGTGTAAAAACTTTGTTCAGAAGCCATGAAAAAGGCCAAAGTCGCTAAGCAAAGCAACACAAATACACTTGCTTAGATAAGTGTCCTCCTTCACTCATACTATATATCCTGCGTATTTTGCGCATTCTTCCTCCGCACACCACTAAAGTAGTTTGTTCATGTGAGCGCCGTAAACTCGAAACGACGTGTGTCGAGACCCCTGTAACTCGAGAACTCCCTGTATTGTTCTTTTCTAATAGCGACCAATTCCAAACCTACCAGTAGTTAGTCTCTCTCTCTCTCTCTCTCTCTCTCTCTCTCTCTCTCTCTCTCTCTCTCTCTCCCTCTCTCTGGCATTTTGGATTTTTGCTGGTGACTCACATTGCATTACTGTTCAGTTTGTAATTTAGAAATGGTTCCACACTGATTAATAAAGGTGGTTTTAAAGTAAAAAAAGTCTCCCTGTGTCTCTCTGTCTCTGTTTCTCTCTCTCTCTCTCTCTCTCTCTCTCTGGGATCAGTGTGTTTTGTTATTGTATGCTTTTGGTGAAGGCCTGTACGGTGATGTATTGACACTGTAACACCTCTTGGATAGTGTTATTTCACCCAGGTCATTTGATAGTTACATGTTTTGCTCCCACCCTCATCAGAATTTCAAGCCATTTAAAATGTAATTAAATATTCTGAGTTGATGAGGCATTCGAATAAGGCATGCAAAGCTTGGAATACAAATATACATCAATCAGTCACAACATTAAAACTATTGACAAGGGAAGTGAGTAATATCACTTATCTTTCTCTCTGTCTCTCTTTCTCTCTCTGTCTGTCTCTCTATGTCTCTGTCTCTCTCTTTGCCTCTCTCTGTGTCTCTCTCTCTCACTCTTTCTCTCTCTCTCTGTCTCTGCCTCCCCCCCCCCTCTCTCTCAGTTATTCTTTAACTCGACTCAAGTATTCTGTATAGAGTGTTGCCAAGGCATACTAAACTTTAACTGTTTAGAGCTGTGAATATTCATTCTCCCTGGTAGGCCACTGAGGATCACTGTTTGCGCATTAGCTGAGGCAGAGGGTGGGTGGGTGTTTGGTGGGGGGACGGAGGCTGCACCAGGTGAATTAATCTGGGATGGCATTTAGAACAGGGCCAGACCGTGGGCACATCTGGAACCAGCCTGGCACTGGCGCGTGTGTTTGCGTGAGTTTTTGTGTTTGTGTGCGCCGTGTGTCTACTGGGTATAGAAAACAGACCAGGGGTGTTAGTGTAATCTCTATTTTCCACCTTACAGTATTACTATTTCCAAATTCTATATTTTATTGCAATACAGCCTCCATGCCAATAGCTTTTTTTGTATCAGAGGCTGATTTTAGCACATCTGACATTGACATATTTGGTAAGAAAGCCTGTTTTTTTTTATGCGTTTTCCTTTCATCCTTTTGCTGTGACCAGCTGGCCCATGTTGGGGCTTAGCTGCGGTGGTGCCAGCTGAAACGTGTTGATGCCAGTCGGAGCCGTCTGCACAGTTTGAGGAAGGGTTTTGTCGCCATGAGGCATACACATACACACACACACAAACACACACACTCACACTGAAGGTGGTACAGTAAACCAGGGCTCAGAATGGCAGCTATCTCCTCTGCACACCAGCTGCTCATCACATAGGTTTGTTTTTGTTTTGTTTATTTGTTTTCTTCCACTTTTCACTTTCTTCCACCAACAGCTGAAGCCAAGGTCTGAGACATGATGGATATTCTAGGTGTCTTTAGCCTCCAGTCTCAAGATTATTCATATGTTTGTTATAGGAACTGACAAGCTAAGATGACACCTCCTTGAATTGTACTACTGAGACATCCACTACTGTTCAGAGCTGTCAGACACTTCAAGGGTTTCGTCTTCTACTTTTTCCCTGTTTCATAAGTTGCATTTATGTGTAAAAAGTAGCCATTATTCATTTGGATATGACAGTTTTCTAACCTCTCTTTATCTCTGTGTATTAAACTGGCTCTTTTAGTTACAGTACCTTTAAGATTGATGTAATGTAAATTAAGTCCGTTCTGATTGGCATCAAGGTATGGCTGTTCCATTACAAATCACAAAACTCCTAAATATATTTTTATGTTTTTTATGTGTCAGTGGTTGAGTACTATTGGTATATATTGGTTAATATCACAGTTTCCTTGTTAAGGGCTTGATGTCAGGATGGTTTAACCACATGATCTCAAGGCACAAGTGAGGTACTCTCTCTCTCCAGCTTGAAACTATTTCATATAAGAATCGCCATGCATTTATACTCCACACACTTTATTTACAGAATTTTACACATTCCCTAAACTGAGGAATAGGAAGGGTGAGGGATCTAAATTAAACTGTATCACCTATTAAATCTGTAAAAACACCAAGAAATACTCATACTGAGTATTTTCTGCAGAGAGTTTACTTTAAATGTTATGTTGGCCTTGTCTCTGTGCCTCTGTGTGTCTGTGCAGTCAGAACATAAGCAATTTCCTCCAGGATTTATAACATTTTCTGATTCTGTCTCGTTACAATTGTATCTGTCAAGGTGGGTGGTATTACACAAGCAACTGAACAGTTAGTTCTTGATGTGCTGGAAGCTGGATTTTTTTTGTATCAGAAAGACTTTTACTGCAAAAGTGTTTACAATGAGCATCAAAACTGGACCAATGGGAGAAGGTTGTGTGATCTGACAGAGCAAGCTGTCAGATGCAATGTGATGCTCTGGGCAATCTTCTGCTGGGAAATGTTGGGTCTTGGCATTTATGTGGACATTTTAACGTTATGGCTGTTAAGTGTAAACATTGTAACATTGTACCTCATAGCTTTACGTTCCAATTTCGTCTTACAAGATGCACCTTTGATAATGATGAGGATTTCCTTGCTGTGCAGGCTGGACTTTTAGATCAATATTGTATATGAGTACGTATACGTATGCTGTAGTTCTCAGCTTGGTTCCTTTTGTGTGAAGTACATATCAATTACCCATAACCTTTGTAAAAGATACATTTTATGTTAACATGCAGAAGTGTGTTTTCAGTAGGGGATATTTACTTTTCTTCACCAACAGGTCATTTGACCAAGGGTGCCTAAACCTTAAATGGCTGCGTTGACAAAAAACGAAACACATTAAATGCATTAGAAGTGCAAAACTAATTAGTTATTAGGCAGCATGTAAAAGGGTTGTAATGCAAAAGAAGGAAAATGGAGAAAGGGATGTCATGGAGATTTTGCTAAAGCATGCAGTCTAGTCTGAATCGTGGTGAATGAGCAGAACAGGGGGGTATTCCAGAAAGCAGGTTATGCTACATAACCGGGTAAGTTCTGCACTAACTTACCCTTGAACTTACCTGGTTATGTAGCATAACCTGCTTTCTGGAATACCCCCCAGATTTGATAGACATTAAGGTGTGAGCAGAGATACAGGCCCTTTAATGGTCATATATAATTACACACTTGTGCTGTACAGTACATGTGATGCCATGAATTGAGTAACTAATTGATTTGCTATTGCAAAGCAGCAACAGCTTCAACAGTTCTTGAATAGATTTACCGGGACCAAAGGCAAACACAATGTCCATTACAGGATTAGATTCGCAACAGGCCAGCACCAGCTGAGCATTCAATATTTCCCTCTGTGACCTCTGTTTTATAACCATACCTACTTTGAGTCTTTGTTAGTTTCATGAATCATTGATGAATTTGTGGGAGGGTGCTGCCGCCTACATTTTACTCATACTTTAGAGGATCTTTCCGTGCTTTAAGAATTTCTATGTTTGACTCAATGTAATTCATTTAGATGTAACTAATACAGTTTGAATAATGAATTACAACAGTGGTAAATAATGAAACGAGATCTGCCTCGGGACACCGAGGATTACAGTAAAACGTGAGTCCTCGGGTATCGAGGAACAAAAGATGTCAGGAGGGATAGATTCCAGCGATCAAAACAACTGATGCTCTTTTATACAGTGAGCTGATCTTTCATGTAAGTGTGTCAGTCTAATTGTATAATTTGGGACCCTGCAATTCGGGTGAAACTTCACAAACTTCCACTGCTACTTTTAGGTAAATGCACATTCTGATGTTATCTAATGTCATGGTTCTCAAAAAGAGTGATCTCATATGGATCACATATCGGCCTGTATGACTGAAGTCCTTTCTAATTGTACTGATTTTGGTGAAGGAAAGCCACAGTATTGCTGTGTGATAAATGACTAATTGACTTGATGAATGGGTTTGATGCTGGGAATCCATCAGACCGCTGATTAAACGCACCAGGTTATTGATTAAACCACAGGAAGGCCTCATTAGAATACAAACCAAAATCTGCAATGTTAATACCTATCAACGCCCACTAGTAATCACTCCAATTGTTCCTGTACTAGGGTCTGCGGTAGTAAATGCAGGATACGAACACTAATATTCTCTCACGGATGTGACCGCTTGCATGAGAAATCACTGCTTGTCTTTATGTATCATTTAATGTATTGTTACATCTTACTCCAAACAAGGCACAGCTAAAGAGTGGGTGGGCGTAAAAAGCAAGAATAAGAAAGCAAAGAAATATGGTATGTAGTTAAAGGACACAGGCCCTCATCAATCACGCTTAACCCGAGTGAAACCTGAATCTTTCCAGCTGGAAATGACTCATGTCATACCGTGTGCTTTTAGTGACAACCATAAAACACCACGGCTGTGAAATATCGCAACTGCTGAGCATTATGCGTCTGCTGTAGTTGGTTTTGTGCTCTGTTTTAATATTTTAGATATTTTTATTCTCAAATACTGTAAAAACGTTTAGCTCAATTATTTCATTTTGAGATGATTGTAAAAATAAGAAAACATTGCTTAGCTTCACTTCACTTTTAAAGTTCCTGTTTCATGGGAAATTTCCAAAACCAAACAATGTTATAATTTCAAACTAAACTGATATCAGCAAGTCAGTACTTCAAGATTCAAGATTCAAGATACTTTATTTGTCACATGCAGTCATACAAGTACAACACACAGTTGTACTTTGAGGCTGTACTAGTTTCCTATGATGTATTGTGTATAGTCATTGAAGTCTTCAGGTGTCAGAGTCCTTTGTACATCATTCAGACTTGGAAAGTTCCTTTAGAAACTCAGTATAGTTTCCATAGAGTATAGTGCATATGACAAATCACTCTGAAAGATCAGTGGTCCTAAGGGCCCCTCTGCCCTGCCGTTTTAATGTTCATTCTACTCTAACACAGAAGAGGCTCATTAATTAGCAAGCTAATTGGTTTAGGTGTGTTGAGAGTAGAGAAAACTGCCCCAAAACAACATTTAACATTTTTATTCTTTCAAGACTAACTGGAAATTGCACAAAACCCACACAAACTGCTGTCCTGGAATGTATACAACTGCACATGATAGATAACAGTTCACGATCTCCATGGATTTAAATGCTTATTTCTGGGCAATTTAGGAAGTTGAGCAGATCACAGTTAGAACTCTACAATTGCATTCACAGCCTTGTTTTAATTGTCCTGTTTGTTCTTTTGCCCCTGAGAGCTGTTTTCATCTCACTTAAAGAATGTTCCCGTGGAAACTGCACCATATGTGAGTGCTATTACAATCATGAGTGCATTCAGACTTGCTGATTTTTGCTGTGGCTTGAGTTTTATGGAAAGGTATGTTTGAAGGGTTTTTCTTTTTTTACACGTAAGTGGTTTATGCCTGTGAACAGCATGAGTCCTTAAGAAATGTGTGACAGCTTCCTATGCTTTGCTTTGTTCAGCAGAGGTCAGGGCTTCATTTCTCAAGCTGCTTGATTCAGCAACTATCAAAGTACTGCTGTATTAAAGGGGCCATCATGGAAAAGAAAATTTCCCTTGCATTTTTAAAATAAAAGTTGGATGTGATATGGAAACATTACAAATCATTACACTCCATGTGTAAAATGAAATATGAAGGCAGTCTATTTGAATATTGTCATAATAAAAAAAATGCATTTACACAATACTTGTAAACACGTATGTTATAATGTTTCCCTTGTTTTAATAAAATACTCTAAAATCATTTAAATTGTATATATGGTTTATATACCTATATTTATATGGTTGTAAAAATCACAAATGTTGTATAAATGATAATAATAATTACGAGGAAGATGATTTTTTCGATGTGTCTAATATAATGGGAAGGACTGGAGATAATTCTGGTACTATATAAAATTATAGTAACATGGCAAAAAAATCTATAAATGGATAATTACAGTATATTATTCATCATTTAGTAACTTTTTTTGTCATACTTGAAAGTCAAATACTTAATATCATTAAATTATTATCACATGCAAAGTAAATGCCATTTTATGTAAAATTGTATTGTGTATATTATTGTGTATATAGCCAGTCAGAAAAGAGCTTCTTTACATATATCAGTCTTGACATGTTTACATATAATGGGTTATTTCATGTGTTCTTCTTTCTTCTGTTGTAAGTAAGCTTCAGAAAACAGACAAATTATGTAGAATGCAGTCGACTGCACATCAAACCCAGAACAGACCTGTCTGACGCCGCCCACTCTTGATCTTTGCCTGAACGTTTCCTAACTAATGTCCTACAAATCACCCTGACTTCTCATTAGCAGTCAGCTATCCATTCTGCTGCCCCCTGTGGACCCATACGGCCATAACACCTGTCATCAAAAGACATCCCCCAACCTCTATCCTCTCACATACATTGACCCGCTATGTGTCTCACTCCAGAGAGAGCAATAGAGTGCAATCTCTTAATTTCCTCCAAGTCTGACCTTTGTTAGTGACCACTGTGGTCATGGCACAGGATGAGACCAGTACTGCTGATGGGCCACACAAACCACTTCAAGGGTTAGTACTGTTAGCCTCTTAAACCTTAATCGTATTTTTTATTGTAATTATTTATTACTGTAACAAACAATCTTGATTATTCTGCTGTTTTGAATAAGAGTAAAGAAAAAAGTACAACACACATAAAAACACACGCAAAATGTACATCAATAAGTAAAAAAGTAAACAAGAAAGTAAATAAGAAAAAAGTAAAGACACACAGTTCCATTCAGACAGAGCAGGGTCTGAATATATCTACAGTACATTTGTATCTCAGCATTAAATGCAATTCATCTTGGCATACTTTTAGTTTGTAATCTGAAACAAACTTAATATCAAAAGCATATATCTCAAGTTTCATATTTCTACCATATTATTTGAGCACAGCAGGGGCCATTTATGTAATGTGAACAGTTCAAGATGAATGGGCAAATAGAAATGCTCCATAATTGCTTATTCTAAATTCTTATATTGTCTTATTTATATACATTAAGAATCACACATATTTTTGCCTTCTCCTTGCCTTCTAAGGTTTTGTTGGAACTGTTGTAAAATACGTTGTTTCTATTTTTTCTGGATTGCCCCCAGTAGAAAATCTGCAGGTGTTTAAAAGTATTGAAAGCTTTTTCCAAGCAGTATATGGGTTAGAGTAAAGATTAGAGCCAGGTATAGTGTCAGTGAAAATTCAATGGGCAACTATTTAAATTTATGTTTATAAGACACTTTTATCCAAAGCAACTTAGGGTCCACGACAGGTTCTTGCTCAGTGGTGGTGCTGAAGGTAGGATTTGAACCCATCTCTTGGTCTGGAGGCAAGTATCCTACCCACTAAGCTGCCTCTGAGCTACCTGGCTACAACCTGCGTAGAATGTTTTTCAACAAAATCAGACTGTGAACAAACTTTTGCATATTCATATTCAATTTTAAAAATCACACAATTACAAAATCTAATTGGAATCCAAAAAAAAAAAGAAAATGGCATATTAAACCAAAAAAACACCATGCAATTAGTAATGAGACCTAAAATGTAGAACTAGACTAGCAGCACTTAAAAAAAAAACTGTTTACTCTGAGTTTCAATCAAAACACATGACCAAGTGAGATACATGACCAAAGCTGGAGAGAGTGTGAGACTGTTTGGAGAAACCATGACATTCCACTACAACAGAAGCGGTTGTAAAAAAAAAACCATTTAATTAAATTAAACAGTTGAATTGTGTATAAATAAATCACATTTTAAAAAGTATTCAGTACAAGAAAATGTCTCTCTATCTACAAATTACAAAATGTTGCTTTGCCAAAGAATTTTTTATTACAATTACTATTCATAATAAATTATTTATTTCATTACCATTTTATAAAAGACATCACTTGAGTTTGGAAGCTTAAATGAATAATGGCTGTAAGTAATAGAAAGGAGAAAAAAATCATAAGCAATTAGTATGTAAAGTACTAAAGAAATGCGGAATGACAGCAGTTTGCTGATGGCTTGTTCCACATAAGGAACACAACGCCTACATAAGCAAGAACAGCGGGGACGCAACTGATGCAACTAATTACTTCTGTGTGGAAAGGCCTGATTTAATGGATTGTCATGAGTTATGTAGCTGCTTGTATGTACAGTGCTGACTGTATGTGTGAGGTTCCATCGGTAGGTCATGGTCATTGTGGGATATCCTCAAGCAGCACAGCTTCCATCAACATTGGATTTCGAATGAAAACACTGCAACTCCTATTTTCATATGGCAGGCTGAAGCATGTTAAACAACTAAATCAAATATTTGCATCAAACAGCATGGTGGAGCAACGCTATTTGTTACTCTGTTTAATATTTATCAGCTGTTCTGTTTGATCAAAGAAAAAGAAACTAAAAAATAAGTTCAGATGAAGCGAAGTTTCAACCTCCTAAAAACAAAAAGGTCATTTGAGACGACTTAGATAAGAAATGCCTGCTGTCCTCAGAGAACTAGAGAATGGAGTTAAAGCTCTTTCAATGTCAGTTCATCTCAGTACATGGCAGTTGTGAGGTTCAGAATGAACCTTGGCATTTAGAGTCAGTCTGTGTCCTGAAGCTGCGTTTTCATTATAAAATAAAAAAACTTTAGTAAATTATGTATACATGGAAATCATATTCAGATGAAAAAAATGCAATGAGGTCTCCACTGTCAGGGATAAATCAGGTCAAAGCTGGTTTCAACTCATAAATACAGCAGCGATACTTTTCTGCTGAAGCCCTTGAATGTTTGTTGGTTGGTGATAATGACTACATTCCACTAGGACTCCATGTAAATGTATTCTCATCTGAATGGGGCTTATGTGGAGTTCAAAATGCTAAGCTACCAAGCTGATGTTGCAGCTAATTAAAACTTGTCAGGATGGAAAGGACAATGCATTTGCCACCATCCTAATGTTAGTTCAATACTTCAATATGAAACAATACCTGCAGTCTATTCTAAGAATGTGACCTTTCAAACACATAAAGAATAAATATCGTTTTACAATAATTGCACACTCTTAAGGGGAGGTAAGCATTGCTCTTCCACTGACTGGAGCAGCTGAACCACTAAGTTGTACAGAAGCAAGATCGATTTTTCTCTTTATTTAGGTATATGACTGTCTCTACCAAAGTACTCTCTCGTGAAACATATATACGATGCAATATTATCCATCCTGTAAGTTTACATACGTTACACTTTTATGTCACACTTATGTATTGTCTATTTACTCTTCTGTCAAGGATTCACAGCCCATTCACACTACAGTTATCCTGCGGTATAGCCTACTTATTGTATCGTTTCTGTCTTTCCTTGCACTTTAATCAAGGTTTACATAGTGTCCGCACCAGTTGTCTATTTATCGTCTATTTCTACTGTCTGTTGTAACTTGTTGAATGTTGTATTTTGCTACCGTGGTCCTTGGAAAATGTTGTTTCATCACACTATGTACATGTACACAGCTGCTGATGACAATAAAAAAACATCAAGCCCTGAAACCTTGAAGTGCACTGAACACTATAGAAGAGTGGTCAACAACCTCCTCATGGAGATCTGTTGTCCTGCTGTGTTTACCTCCAACCTGCATCCAACATGCTGGCCCCTTACCCTTACAAAACACTCCAGGCAATCAGGGACCTGCAAAAGTTTGCCAGAAAAGGTACTGCAGGTTGTGGCTGGTATAAGACTTCTTAGAAAGGCAGATTTCCAGGACCAGGGCTAGTGACCACTACTCTTGATGAGCAGTGTTTCTTTTAGCAGTGAATACTTGATGTTAGCAGCAGTTAAGAAACAAGAGACACTATACAAGGTGCCTGCTCCCCTATCTTTGGAACACAAACTTAGTTTAGTTTACATTACATTACATTCATTTGGCAGACACTTTTATCCTAATTTGAGAATACGCTTAAGCTTGAGGACAGTGGGAGAATCATATGAGAGTTCGAAGTGCTAAGGTTAGTCTCTGTGTATGCACTCAGACATTGTTACTGTTCAGATATATTCAGTGTGCAACTTTGGTTAGTAAACTGTTTACATGAGTGTCCACTGAAAGATAATTTTCCATTTGGGATGCATTTTTTTCAACTCCTGCCCATGACATAGTAGGACATAGTAACACCTGCTGCTTTTTTTGGGAGTGACCAAAAGTCAAAATCTGACCAAAGAAATGGCTCTTTTTGGATTCACAGTCTTTTACAATCATAAAATGTTCCTCCTGGTCATCAGGACATGAATTTTAACCCTCCTAATCCTTTCAATGATTTTCACTCAAAAATTAATAGTTGCCTTTGCTTTGTTTAC